>JAHKKF010537476.1:0-20100 GCA_019740295.1 Labeo calbasu
ATCTTCATGGAACATGATCTTTACTTAATATCCTAATGATTTTTGGCATAAAAGAAAAATCGATCATTTTGACCCATACAATGTATTTTTGGCTATTGTTACAAATATACCCGTGCCACTTAAGACTGGTTTTGTGGTCCAGGTTCACATATATGCTTTTATATACACTGCCAATTAAAAGTTTTAAGATCAGTAAGTGTTTTTTTTTTTTTTTTCACATTTCCACATAAATAAATAAATGTCCTGATCAGTTTTTTTTTTCGTGCGCAGATAGATGTAAACATGTTAGTAGACACTGTAAACAGACTGTGCGCTGTGTGGTCACAATTCTGAATATGGTGTGAAACTTCTTGTATTTTACATGCAGAATAACTGCAATATAAAGGGAAAAGGTAGAGATAAGGATAGATAGCTTGAAACCTACTTGAAGATGCATACATACCACCACCTATATATAACAGGCGACATTAAACACGCCTTGGGATTTGAATAGCCACTTGTTATTAGTTAAAAGAAATGCTTAATCAGCCTGATCCCTGAGATCAGCTCAGGACATCACTAATTAACACAGTGTTTCTGTTTTCTTGTATTTTTAATTAAGTAAATGCAGCCTCTAGCGTAATAGACTTCTTTCAAAAATCTTGCCCACCTCAAACTTTTTAAAGGCAGTGAATCGAACAGATAAATGCGTTTATACATGTTTATAGTGGATTTGTTGTGGCTTTTGTTTGCTGTGGTCGATGTATGTTTGTGCTAGAGTTCCATCTGTTTGTTCTCACTCTAATGTGGGTCCTGCGGGTCATCACGTTTTGTTTAATTGCTTCAGTAGGGACTGCTTGTTTCGACATTTCTTTTAATATGTAAAGCCTCTCTAGCACAACTTAACTGGAGCTGGATAAGCTGGAAAGGGTCTCATTGGACTGTCTCAGAATAATCTTGCTCACCTGGTCCAAAGCTCCAAACTAGTTTGACAGTAAATGCATCATTCAGGGCTCCAGATTCTTAACATGGCCAATAGAATTTTGGTGGAGGTGTGAGATTGCACACATATAATAGCTATTTATGAGATAACAAGTAAAGATGTTTCTGTAAGTAGAAATAAAGATCTATTAGCCTTCCTGTCATTTATCTTTTACATTAGTTACTGTATGTATTTAGTACAGTTTATTGCAGTTTTTAGTCAGTCAGTACTTTTACAAAGAAGCTAGCAAATATAATTTAAATCATTTTTTTATTGATGGTTTACACAAAGCCTTGCACACACAAGGTTCACATAATGAAGTTTGAAGTTTATCACATTCTTTAGCACCAGGAATTAAATGTACTCAAACTAAGCTATTAAGCTTTTTTCTGACTGTTGACGTCAAAGGGAGTTTGTTTTTAGAGGCCTTCAAACTCAGCAATGTGCGTGTGAAGTGTGAAGAGGAAACGTTTACTGAAGGAGACCACTGGCGCAACAGAGATAGTGAATGAGTCGAAAAGTATGTGTTTTTGGAAATTTACAAGGCCATCAGTCATGTTAAGAGTTTGAAAGATCACAGCTTGAAAACGGATGTGTTATGGGATGCCTGCAAGTCAGCAGGAATTGGTCATATATGGCCAGATGTCTTTAATATTTAGAGAACGCATCTTGAATCACTGACTGTGAGGGGGGTGGTAACAGTTGAAGTGACAATTCAAAGTTTTCAGGCTCCCTAGGCAAGTGAGCAGTAATTCTGCTGTAATTGTGTGCTTGACCAAGTCCATTATCCCTAAGGGGGGGCTTACCCTGCTATTTGTGTGAAAATACTAGAAGTTTATAAACAGCTCCACTCCATTCATATACTACTGACGGGTAAGCCTTTGCAGGAAATTAAATTAAACAGCTCAATTAAATCAATCAAAGGAATAGTTTACCCACAGATGTGCTGAAATACTCACCCTGAGACCATTTGCGATGTAGAAGAGTTTGTTTCTTCAGAACAGATTTAAGGGAAAGTTAGCTTTACATCACTTACTCACCAATGGATCCTCTGCAGTGAATGGGTACCGTCAGAATGAGAGTTCAAATAGCTTATAAAAACATCACAGTAATTTATAACACAACTTCAGTTCATTAATTAACATCTTGTGAAAAAAAGTGTGTTTGTAAGAAACAAATCCATTAGAGGGGATGGACTATTTCACTTGAGGAAGCGTTATTATGGATCATGGACCGTCTTTTTAAAAATGTCTTTACGGTGTATTTGTTTCTTACAAACAAGCAACCTTTCACTTCTCAAGACATTAATTGATAGATTAGATTACTTGTGGGTCTTTGTGATGTTTTTTATCAACTGACTCTCATTCTGATGGCACCCATTCACTGCAGAGTAAGTGCTGTAAGGTAAAGACTGTTGAAGACAATGTAAAGACAATTTATTTTAGGGAGTGCAGTGAACATTTCCAAAGTTCTGATGGCTACATGTACCCATCTCTAGAGATTTGAGACACCCCATCAGCATTCAACTGGAGCGCAAGCTCTACGAAAGAGCAGGTTTTATATGAAGCATGAAGACTGCAAGCAAAGCTTGTATTACAGGAATGAAAACTCATAAAATGGAGTCTAAAGAAACGTGGTGTATGATAACACATTAAAAAATACCCTTGTGTGTTATACTGTGTGATCCAGGTATCAATATATTCATTGTGGTTGTCATATGTTTGTGTGTTCCAGAGTGCTGTGTGTTATGTCAAAGCAGCATTCCCTCACATACTGGAGCTACTCAACACTCAATTCAGATATGCTAAAGACTCGGACAATTACCGTTACACTAATTCACTGAAGAACTTGATCTACAACATTTATTCCCAGAGATGCATCCCTCCAATCAATGAGGAGATTGAGGTAACAAAGTCGACTTTATTCTCTTTGAGAGCTGCGGTGCCTTAAATTAATTATAAATAGGATTATGGAAGAAGATTTTTTGCGTTTTGCTTTTGTAAATTTCATGTTATTGTGTTTAAATGTCTACAAATGAAATACAAAGACACAAATGAACATCAGGAAAAAGTAATTATTTTATGGAGCTGCTTAGAAATACATCATACAAGTGGTAGTGATAAAATGGTAAATATACCAAATAATAACCTGGCAGTTTTATTTAAGAAACCAGCTAGAGGAAACATCAGGCATTGTGCTGTATGTACATAAATTTGAGATATATTTACATTTACATGTACATTTAGACATTTGGCAGACACTTTTATTCAAAGCGACTTACAAAAAAGGACAACAGAAGCAATCAAAATCAACAAAAGAACAATAACATGTAAGTGCTATTATAAATCTCAGTTAGCCTAACGCAGTACACATAGCAAGTTTTTTTTTTAATTATATAATAAATAAAAATAAAACAGATAGAATAAAAAAAGAAAAAGCAAGCTAGTGTTAGAGGCCTTCTATTTTGCTTTTTGTTAATTCTATAATAAACAAAGAGAAAAAAAATAGAATACAAAAAGAACAGAGAAGCTAGTGTTAGTTTTTTAAAGAAAACAAGTAGTAAGTCTAAAAGGGCAAGTTTATATATATATATATATATATATATATATATATATATAATAGAATTAGAATAGAGAGTGCTGAAGTTAGAGGGTCAAATAAAGATGGAAGAGATGTGTTTTTAGCCGATTTCAATGAGTTTCAAGGAGAAAAAAATCAAGAAATCAAGAGTCTTAGACAGTAGCTAGTGGTTTTGGCAACAGTGATCAATGGTCTTTATTAAAATAGATTAAATTGCTGTAGTGTTGGACTGTAATGTTAAAATGTTTTACTGTAAGTTGAATTCTGGCCATTTTTCGGAATAAGGACTTCAGAATTATGATTACTCTGTAAAGTTAACCTCTGCCATGTGTATAATGTAATCTGTATCAGCCACATAACTATTTTCTATTACAGCATGTCTTCAAAAAATGTCAAGATGAAACCTTTCCAGCTGCAGTCCTAGTTAAATCAGAGATAAATGCCATGGTGCATCATATGCCTTTGTCTACTCTATTTTAGAATCAAAGTCAGACAGTTTGTTGTCTTTGGCAGGATGCACACATGGAAAACCAGTGTATATGATTTAGCTACTTTTATATATCCTGGAACATTTCCCAAAAAATTATAACATTTATTTAACTTTAAAAGGCAATGGTTATGTCAATGAATGGTCTGCTTGAATTAAAATGTTTGCTTGAATTAAAATGTTTGCATTAAAATAACTTTACAATGACCCATGTAGCCTACCACCTGCTTTCCCAGTTGTCAGGGTTCCGCCTAATAATGCTGTAAAAACATGTTTTGCACCCTACAGGATAACCCAATGAAGTTCGTAAGAATCCACATGACTTTGCCCAGGGCAGCTTTGGAGAAAGCCGAGGAAGTGATTCGCATGTATATGGGTCTGATGACTCAGAGCAACAAGCCTGTTGACTGGAACTGTGAGGAGGAGTACACAGAAGATTACCCAGACTCCACCACTGAACCTCTCAGCCAAACTGCAGGTAACACAACTGCTAAGTCCAGTAATCATCTAAAAGTACACACTACCACCCTCCCAAGATTGTGAGAGCTTTTATGCAGCAGTTTAACAAAGAGTTAAATAGCAAGTTTGTTTATTTTTAACTAGCTTTGTATACTTTCCGTTACCTTTCAAATGGCGCAAATTGAAATTGTGACGAAAACACGTCAATAGGTGTGTTTCCATTACAGATTCGCACAAAACTTTTGCAATATTTTATAAGTGTCGATAAAAGTTTTTGCAAAATTGACGTGTTTCCATTGGGCATAATTCACAATTTCAGTTACATTTGCAAAAACGCTAATATATTTTGGGGGGAAAAAAGTTTTTACACAGCATAAGGAATATTTTGGAAAACAGCAATGGAAACAGTCACATGATCATTATTTAATGTACTGTATCCTCCAAGAAACCCTGCCGTTAGTGGTTGAATAACCCCTTATTTACACTGTACACGTCTGTGGTGCATTACTGCTCTAACATGGCCACTGGAGCTGATCGCAGCCACTCTAATTAATGCTTGTGTTTATACCATTTGCAACATGGCACGTTTCAGAAGCAGCTCTTTGCGCAGCTCCGCTAAAGATACACATCTCCTTCGATTAAAAAGAAAGCCTAGTGCGGTGTCTGCGATATATACGTAAACCTACCAACTTCCATCACCATGACTTATTGCGAGAGGAAAATATTCTGTTTTAGTCGCATAACATCAGCTATTTCGCGATAGTTGTTTTTTTAAAAATCAACATTTATAAAATATAGCAAAAAACATAATTTCTTATCAACTGAAGAAAGAAAGACATGAACATCTTGGATGACAAGGGGGTGAGTAAATTATCTGTAAATTTTTGTTCTGGAAGTGAACTTCTTTAATGGAAACGGCATAATTTCGCAGTAATTTTTATTGACATTTATAAAATATTGCAAAAGTTTTGAGCAAACCTGTAATGGAAACGCACCTACCGTTTACTCTTTCTTACCTGCATTCAGATCTACCCATTTATACATCAACAAAAGACTGCAAATATGCGTCATTTGGCATCATCTGGCGTTTTTTTGACAGCTCCAGGGCTTTTGATAAAACTATAAATCATACATCTGCTTTTTGTATCACAGACAGGTGCATTTTGATTGTTGAAGTTTCCCTACCTTTCTAGCCAAGTTTACTCTTGACTCTTGGTGTCACAAATACCCATCAGTAATACACAGATGGACACACATACACAGACAAGTGGTGTAATACAAATACAATTCATTAAATTGCAATACATTTCCTCTAGGTGCCTCTGAATGCCCCTGCGTTTGTCCAACCATAAGCGTTGGATCATCTAAGACCTCTGCATCCACAAGCCATTGGAATATTTACCTGAAATCTACTCCATCCCCAAAAAGATCATCCTTTTCACCTGTGGTAACCTTACAGGGTGGTAATGAGAGAACTAAACAAATCAAGTCTGCTGTCCCATTAACCAAAAACCACGCACTAGCTCTAGGGTCGCCTGCCACATGGAGCTCAACGCAAGGAGATTTATCCAACTTCCTCTTTGGTAGCACTCCAGCTGTTGATGAGAAAACTTCAAATTCAGAGATGAACCATATGCCATCACCGGATAATTTCCCTTCATTTACAAATCTTCAGGATGTATTTCCAAGCAGAACTGACTTTGGCCCCTATCAGAAAGGCACAAGTGAAAGCACACAGGACGGTGTGGACAAGAGCACGCCGCTTTTACTTGCCAAGAGGTCTTTGGATTCCAAAAGCCAAGAAGCACCATCCAGTTCCGACGTGAAATTACCACAGAACTGGGTTATCTCAACGTCTGAGTCAACTAATAAAGATATAAAGAGCTTAGAGATAAAAGACAAGCCTGTCCAAAAACTTCAACTGAGTAAACAGATTGTACCAGTCACACATGCAGTTCTGCCTTCTTTGAAAGCAGCTGCTCATTTGTCAGAAGGTCTGAATACCCTTGTTGAACAGCCAGATCATTTAAACAGCCCTCCTGAAAATTTCCAAACACACACCCAAAATCCGACGAGGGTGCCAAGGAATTTCATAAGAACCATCCAGGAGGTGAAGCTCAGCAAAGGTGAGGAAATCAGATAGTAGCAGTGTTATTGAAGTATTATTTATGTACTATTTTAGTTTTTATTAATATTTTGAGTTAGGCTTTGTTTTGATATTTTTCATTTGAATTTTAGTAATTTAGTTGTGTGCTTTTGCCATTTAGCATTATTATTCAGGATGAATTTATTTTTAGTTTTCATTTAAAGTTTTCATCTAATATATTTAATTTTATTTAAGCTGTATTTCAGTTAACTCTGAACAGTAGAAGTCAAACATGTTTCTCAAGTAGAAGAATGCATTCAAGGTCACTTCAGTCATGTGTTATTAATTCTGTGATGATTCACCAAAGATGCCTTTGGTTTTCACAGACAGCAGATACCAGGAGGACAGGCGGGAGACAAAGGACCAGACGCATCGATACAGAGAAACAGAGATGAACTCTTCCACAGAACAATCCAGCAGTACAATCATCACTTTTGGTACCGTGCTTATAATTACATTAGGGTGTGGTGGACTTCTGCTCGTAACTGTCCTGTTTTACAGACAGCAAAGAGTAAGTGACTCACAATTCATTCTTGCTCTGCTGAAAGGACCCACTTAGAATGACATGACTTGGTCACATTGCTGGTTTGGAGTTGCTCTAGCCTAGGAAACATACTGAGACCAGTAGCCAAAACACATGCTGGTGACTAGCTCTGGTGGTCTTTTCAGCAGGGTGCCCCAAGTGATCTCGTTCAAACAGAAAACCGACGTTCTTTGAAGTTCCAATATGAAAGAAAGACGCATCATGAAGAACAGAAACCCAGTTGATGGAGTCATTATTTATTTAAAACAAACCATAAATTGGGAGACGAAATATCAGCAGGTTGCTTTTTCTCATTCTGTACATACATTTTAAAAAAGACATCTTTTATTGCTCACGGTGTCTACAACTAGAATATAGTACTAGAACAGTAAATTACTGATCTGGCAGATGGTTCATTGGAATGAAATATGAAAATAGTTTAAGCATTCTTGCACCAGCTAAACTTGACACGTTTATCTTCGCTTTGCACATTCTGACTTGGCAAACTGACCATGAAATGTTGAACGGAAAATATCAATAATTCTTAGAAAAAGAGAAGAGAGTTCAGTTTCATGTCATTCACGTCAGTTTTAGATTGTACTCGTCTGGATAAT
The DNA here is from genome assembly GCA_019740295.1 of Labeo calbasu. Taxonomy (NCBI): domain Eukaryota; kingdom Metazoa; phylum Chordata; class Actinopteri; order Cypriniformes; family Cyprinidae; genus Labeo; species Labeo calbasu. The sequence goes on from JAHKKF010537476.1 coordinate 7,771, forward strand.
CAAACACACAAATATATAAGGAGTGTATATAAATAAATATATACTGTATATATACTGTATATACAGGGCAAGTGGAATAAAGCCACATTCTAAAGCCTAAAGTATACTTCAGTCGAACACGTAGCCTTTTAAAGTATCCATTTTATAGGTCCGGCTTCTGGTTTCATCCGCGTCCAGCTACTTTTAGCTGTACAAAACAGCTTGTTTTGCTGCTTGATATTGCAAATTGGTGTGTCTTACCATGTTATTTTAATGTATTATCCTAATAATGAGCACACTGGTTTGTAGTGCAAACAATTTTACTGTTTACTGCACGTTGTTATTCTTCTCGTTATTTTCCAGTAGGGGATAATGAACCGGAAATCTCACCCATAGGCTTACTTCCGCGTTGAAGAAAAAGGTGGATACTCTGTCCACACACGTGCTCCAGAAAGCTTCATTCACGTCCAGTGCCTGCTCTATTTTTCCCCCCATAAGTTATGACTGATAACAAATATTTTGTGACTGTTTAAAACAGCTAAAAGCTGGACCATCTCATACCCTCTCGCTCACAAGCGCTTGTCAATGCGGCCGTCTGTTGTTGTTGTTCAGTCTCTTTAGTTTCATTTACTACTGTGAAACAGTGGCCTGGAACAATGTTGCCACCTTGTGGAACAACCGATTACTGCAAAACAAATTCAATGCATATGTGCAGCCTGTGAAGTGAAGTATACTTTGGGCTTAAGTGCCGTCGTTATGTCAAAAGCAAATAAATTAATCGAATAATTTGCTTGGCTCATACTGATAAAAGGAATCTAACAACAATATATTTTGTTCAGTACCAAGAAACAAATGAGTAAAACAGATTAAAGCGTGTGCTTTGTAGAACGCTTATGAACAGACAATATTAACAGTGTGTTTGTCATTAAAACTGGCCATTTACAATAAATCTCATGTGCATTATTTTACTGCTTTGAAGTCACATGCTGCTTCTCTCTTCTAACATATGACTTTAATAATAAAATAGTAAAGGCAGATGTATGTGCAAAGAATGAAAAATGAAAATGCTGTTGTGATGTACACACCCTCGTGTTTCCATATGGACTAATTATGTGAAAAACGGCAATTGGGACACGTTTCCTGTTGTGTGTCACAGAAGAAACCAAGTCAAAGTTTGGGTGAATAGTCCAATAAAAACACTTGCATTAAGGTATTTATATGATGCATTATGCTGGGATGCAAGGAAACTGTAAAGGATGACCAATAGCATTTCTGTCAAGGAGACATGAGTTGGACATTAGTTCCTAGTTATTCACTATACAAATGAGTAAGATGCGTTTAAACTGAAATTGACCATAAAAGGTCTCAAACTGTGTGGTAATAAGGACAGAGAAGTTTACTGATGTGAGGTTTTGGCGGTCAGACTTTTACTGCACACAATAAATTAAAAGCATTCCAGTTTTTTTTATTATTACTGTTTATTTGATCATGAAGCCGTTGCGATACCATTTACATTCTGAAGCCTTCAACATCAAACATTTGAGCTATTAAGACATTTTTAAGACAACTTACAACATTTGATATTTACCACTATTCTTTTTTTCCCACTTTCTATCATAGGTTGTTTATACTGCAAGTTTTACAGCTTAATTTGATGACACTGGCAATGCATTGATAAATGCTTGTGTTTAAATATCAGAACATGGTAGGGATTTCTGAAAACAGAGTGCTGTTGTTTAATCAAACCACCAATTTTCACAGGCCAAACCTCTGTGGATGTGCCAAAAATGATTGGAATCCTGTGTCACTGGCTTACGTTGCGCAATAGTCAATCTCTTTTTTACTGCCTGTGGAAAAGCATTTTTTGTAATTAAATGTTTGATTATGTGACAATGACACTTTTTTTTATAAAGAAAAAGGTTTGGTTTTATTGAAAGTTAATTAACAACCCTCTATATCTTGGACTAACAACATGATATGCTCGCAGCTGTGTATTTAATGAAACAGACAGCTCAAAGGCCATTATTAGTCGGATGTTAGCAATGCAATTATTTTTTTTTTTGAAGAGGGAACACTCTTTAACTTCAGCATGTGTTATGAAATGAACTGTATTTCAACCTTAAACAGAACCACATGCAGGCAGCATATTTGTTGCAAAGCCTCCATGACACAAAAACATAGCAGAAGACATACACTTTAAATTCACACTTATTCCATTCTGGAAGCAGTCGCACAAACGTTTAAATCTCTGTGCGGTACCTAAAAGGAGCGCTGCCATACTCAACTAATTTTGTAATGAATTCAATTCAAACGCTAACTCAAAATAGAAGCGTTTCTTGGAACTTTGATGTCTCCTCTAGTTATTTAAACATCTGAGCCTTGTCAGAATTAAGATGGTGACTGTTACAGTCTTCTTGGGTTATTTTAAGAGCCTGTGTTTGTATGTGTGGTTAGGGTTGCCCTTAAAATTAGAACGATGATATAACATTGAATTTGTTACAGTGTGTTCTCGGCACTGGCTCATGCTGAAATGTCCAACAAATAACATCACAGTTTAACATCTTTTCATAGTGTTTACTACATCGTCATATAGTAACACATGCAGAGCTGTTGACACCACCAAGTGGTGGGACACTGACAGTGCAAGTTGATGGGATGTGAATATCAAATATTAAAGCGTTAAATGTCAAATATTAAATATGGTGGTACTGGGATAAATCAAAGTTATATTTAAAACCGGTCCTTTTATAACAATGTTCCTGAGAGACCGCACATTACATCATGTGAGATTTTAATGGTTTCCCTCAGGCCCTAAATAAAAACTTGTGCTTGGTGAAGGAAAACAGAAAGTGTCGATGCTGAAAAGGGGATATGTTTGTTACCACAGTACAGCATTTGATGACTGCACATTTAGAGATGTTTTTTATTACTGTTAGACTTTCACAGACGCATATCTGGTTCCTTCCTGTCAGGATGTGGTGTTTTATGATCTGAAAAATGCACAAAAAGTGCACCTGAAATGCACTGGATTTAAAAAAAAAAAAAAAAGTTTATGGGAACTGTGTTTAAAATGGTACGTTTWTGTTGAGAAAATATGAATAGTTGTAACTGTATACATGCGCATTTCTTAAAAAATGTTCAATTTACCTAAAAAGAGAAAATTCTGTTATCATTTACTGATCTCATGTTGTTACAAACCTGCATGACGAACTTTCTTCTGTGGAACTTAAACTTAAAATAACATTTTTATATACACTGCCATTTTTTTTGGAACCTGTGATACTTTTTTCAGGATTCTTTGATGAATAAAAACAAAAGAACAGCATTTATTCAAAATAAAAGTATTTATTATCACTTTTTTATCAATTTAACACATCCTTGCTGAATAAAAGTTTTTTTCAAAGAAAGAAAGAAAGAAAGAAAACATTTACTGACCCCATACTTTGAAAGGTAATGTATATTGTTAGAAAATATTTCTATTTTAAGCAAATGTCATTGTTAACATTCATCAAAGAATCCTGAAAAAAGTATCACAGGTCTAATCATCCAACAGTGATAATAAATCAACATATTAGAATGATTTCTGAAGGACACTGGAGTAATGAAAACTCAGCTTTGCATCACAGGAATAAATTCTGTTTTAAAGTATATTAAAACAGAAAACCACTATTTTAAATAGCAATACTATTTTACAATATTACTGTTTTTTTCTGTATTTTTAATCAAATAAATGCAGCCTTGATGAGCAAAAAAGTCTTTTTTTAAAAAAAAAAAACATTACAAATCTTACAGAAGGGCAATGTAGTTTTGTCTATACAATAAAATGCCCATCAAATTTAATTTCAGACCTCACTAACTTTTTAATTGCATGTGCGAAAAAAAACCTTTTTGTTCCACAGAAGACGGAAAGTCATACAGGTTTGGAAAAAAACGTGAGGTTAAGTAAATGTTGACAGAATTTTCATTTCTGAGTGAATGATTCTTTTAAGCAAATTTTTACACAAGCTACTATTCACATCTTTTACGTATCTGCCTTAACAAAGACAACCTTGGAGTAATTCAAAGTAGAATCGTCGCTGCTAATACTTGTGGTACCGTCATCACAGCTCGCTTGGCCTTTTCTTCTCGTCTTTTTCGGTCGGGACTCATTAACATTCACATAGTCAATATCTGTTTTTTTGTTCTTAAAGTCCACTAGTCCAAGGGAAGCTGTTTCTGAAACATTTATGTAGTCAGAAGTTTTACGACGGTCTTCAAGGCTTACGTATCGTTGAGAGCCAGTAGAAAGATCCGGCAGCTGATATCCAAAAACAAACAAAAATAAAACCCCATATGAAACAAATAAATGCCAAAAAAAATGGTGCATAACACATCTGGAATGCGTAATGGATGGCGTGAGGAAGAAGCTTAATCATTTTCAAATGACTTACCGAGCCATCAGAACTAGTAGAGGATGAATTATCCGCACCTAATTGTTGACAAGGTAAAGGTTTAGTGTGAAAACCTCAACAGTAAGACTTATTGTAAAATGTGTTTTTACCATCATTTGAAGTAGGAGAAACGCTTAAAACATTATTCTGACACAAAGCGGTTGATTCTCTTGTGTCGTTGGTTTTGTGGATGGTTTCTCTTTTAATATCTGAGTAAAATAAAAAAGGCTTAATCACAACACTAATAAGCACTCATCATTTACTATGAAAATAAGGCTTAGATAAGCAAATAAACATAGTACTGTAACACACTCACCACTTTGCATCGAGAGGAACATTTTGAACAGAAGTATGAGGAGAAAAAGAACTACGGCAGCGAGGAAGCAGATGATGCCGTACATCAACGGAAGAAGATCCTTACTAAAACAATGCAGAAATAAATGTTCACTCTTAAAAATAAAGGTGCTTTAAAAGGTGCTTCACGGCGATGCCATAGAAGAACCATTCAGTCAAAGGTTCTTTAAAGAACCATCTCTTTCTTACCGTTTTATAATCTGAAGCCATAAAGAACCTTTTGTGAAACGGAAAGGTTCTTTATAGAACCATTTAAACAAAAAAGGTTCAGTAACACTTTACAATACGTGTGCACATATATGCATTAATTCATGCTTAATTAATGCACAGATAATCACAAGTTAATGTATAATTCATGAAGAACTAAACAATTTATTAATGACTACATCAGCAACTAATGAACATTCAGTATGATTCATAGATAAAGTAATCAATAAATTGTTATTAGTTAAATGTGTCATAATGTATTAATTACCTAATAACTAATTTTATTAACTAATAGTGTAAATTCATGTGTTAATTACCACAGTGGGTTGAAGCCATACATTTCATCTTTCAGTTGTCTGCGTTAATTAATCATTAGCTAATGATTTGCAAAGATATCATTATGTTATGACAGAACTATTAACTAATTGTTAAGTAATATGTCATTGTGGTTATGGATTTAGAATTAGCATCTTTGCAAAATTAATTAGAATTAATATATTTGCAAATCATTTGATAATTAATTAAAGCAGACAATTGGAAGTTGAAATGCATGGCTTCAACTCGTTGAGGCGCATGACTCATATCCATAACCACAATGACATATTACTTAACAATTATTAAATAGGTCTGTGATTCAACAAGTAAAGTCATAAAATAATGATACAAATCATTAGAATTTACATGAATTTACACCATTAGTTAATAAAATAAGTTAGGGAATTAATACATTATGACACTCTTAACTAATAACAATTTATTGATTACTTAATCTATGAATCCTATTGAATGTTCATTAGTTGCTGATGTAGTTATTAATAAATTGTTTAGTTCTTCATGAATTATACATTAACTCGTGATTATCTGTGCATTAATTAAGCATGAATTAATGCATATTTGTGCACACGTATTGTAAAGTGTTACCAAAGGTTCTTCTACGGCATCATAAAGCACCTTTATTTTTTAAAAATTTGGAATCATCACCAGATTAAATTGTGTAGTGAGGGGAAGAACAGTTTCAAGCCATTACAACCAACTTGATCACTTCTGGAAGAAAATGCGAATACTTTAAATGTGTACATTACAATTACATTACATTACAATTCAAATGATATTTCAGTAAAAAAAAAAAAATTCTTTGAGAATTATTATAGAATTACCAAGTTGCGCTTGAAGCGTTGTTTGTGCCGTTATCTGCAGAAGTCAAGACATTTAATTTGCATTAAAACAAACTGAAACAATGTGTGTTTTTTTCTGTATTCCATCAATTATATCTTGAATATGTTTGTTTACAATAAATCATTCACTGTCACATCAGAAATTGCATTTTTTGTTCTCTCTTTTTACATATCTGTGCTACATAAATAATTAAATAAGTTTTATTATATTTTAACTTTCAAATCTTATAGAAATTGGTTAACTGTTTACATAACCGCTGTATTATAGCGGTACATGCAGTATATCATTAACAGTTTTTAATTATTTAAAATGTATTTGTATTTTTCACTGCACATTTTCTTTAAGAATATTATAAAACAACCTTTTATTATTGTTATGGTGTCTTTTATATCACACTCTAAAAATACTGAGGTAAAAACAACTCAGCGCTGGGTGAAATACGGACAAACCCGGCGATTGTGATGTTCTGACCCAGTGGTTGGGTTAAATGTTTAACCCAAACATCTGGGTAGTTTTATTAAACTCAGCTATTGTTTAAACATTACTTCAAATTCACCCAAAATAGGTTATAAATTAAAAATCAGACACATTTTGTAAAAATCTTGTATATATCAAAAAGTGAACATTTAAGCAATTTAAAACGTTTCTTATTTAATTATTATTTGTTTACCTTATTAATAAATGTTAATTAATTTAAAATAGTAATAAATGGTCATTTTCAACCTATTTTGGGTTCATTTTAAGCAAGAAATATAGACATTTTTAAGTAACGGTTGAATTAAATAAAACTACCCAGAAGGTTGGGTTAAACATTTAACACAACCGCTCGGTTTGTTCACATTTTACCCAGTGCTGGCTTGTAATATATTTGAAAATATATCAGCTAAAATAAATTAAAATCTATGCCACGTGTCTTACCTGCCAGCGCACTGAAGAGAAACATACAAAGAGTAATAATAAACACAGGGTGTATAGTCCACATGATGCCTTCAAAAACTCACACAAACTATTTAGATCTTCAATCTTCAAAAATTCCTTTTTATAATGATCTTTAATATTTTTTTATCAAAGGGCTGATCAGGTCCCCCCTTAAAAGCACAACTACGGAAATGCTCAGTGATTATCTAGTCAGTGGAAACTTGTGGTTGAACGTCACCAGTTTTAAATAAGGTAAAACACTGAAGATATGGCACTGAAGTATCCTGCTTTAGAAAGCAACGTTCTGAATGTTCAATTTCTACCTAAACACTATTTTTTAAATCAGTTTTATTGATTATTACCGTAGTAAAGACAACTGGAATCTGTAATTTCTAATCATACAGTACATTTTAATGATAAATAGTTAATTTTGGCTGTAAGCGGAAGAGTTTACCACGCTAAAATATGTATTTGAACCATTTCCAGATTTTACTTCATGTGCCAGCATTATCCTAGTTTCTTTGTAATTTAAAAGGTCAATAAGCCTGAGATTGCATTTTTTAAAACCAATGTTAGGTTTGTTATTAGCATGTGTGAACAACAGGAAGTGCACAACCATGAAAAAAAAGACTGGCTGACTCTGATTCACTCATTTAAATAACATAATATCTTTTATTACTAGCAAAATGTGTCCTCAGAGTTATCGTTACAGCTTTTTACTAAAGATTACGAACTTTCATTAATGTTCTGTCTACAGATCAATCCTATATAGTACATCCACTTATGGCAATCAGATGATTATCTCAAAGAAAAGAGAGTTTTTAATTAATATAAAACCCTAAAGAACAATACACATCAGTTAAAAAGCCCCACTGGACCTCACTTTACAGGTATCTGCTGTTTAAACCCTGCAAGCATGTTCTGTTCTCTCTTCCCATAGCGGAGGCCAAAAGAATTGAGATTGTAGTATGCAACATTCTGCCTTCTTTTTGTGTAAGGCCTTTCTGGAGACCACCACCATGTGTTTTGCTGAGGACCTGCACCCATGGAGAAGTGCATTGAGAGCTTGGGAGAAGGAGATCCAGCTGTGGGATGAGAATCAGTTCCCCTGAGCACCCGGAGTGATGTCTCTTCAGGAGTTTCATCTAGAGATAGAACATAAAGTTGAGAGATAAAACTTACGAGACAAAGGCCTACAAGTGAAACTTGTCCAAAACAGGATAATGCTATGTCTTATAATGTCACTTTTTTAATCAACAAAATGTTGAGATTTTTTCCATGAAACCTTAAAATGCATCCAGAATCTATATTTAAAATGTTACAGTGTCATTTGTTGCCTTTAGACTATTATTTAATAACACCGTGTTGATATTAACTATTGATTACTGTTTGATACCAACTATAGTGATACTGTCTTTGTTAGAAGTTATTGCCAGTTAACAAAGACAACATTAAACCTACCTTCTAAATAGTACTGAAAAAGCCCTGAAGGGTATGTGTCACCATTTGCCACTGACAACACCAAAATGATGGTAAGTAGCATCATTTTTAATGTGTTTTGAACCAAAATTAGTTTCTGCAAGAAAGAAAAGCAATTAGAAAGCAATACACCTTTTTTTTTTTTTTAAATCATGGGTGCTTTTTACAGGATTTATTTATGAGATCACACATCTTAATGACATTTGTGAATCTTTTCAAACTCAGTTCATAAGCTCAGACACGCATATAGAGAAACCCTATCTTTCTCTCTCTCTCACTCGCTCTCTCTCTCTCTCTCTCTCTCACACACACACACACGCACTCACTTCAAAGAGAATTTAAGTTATCAAAAGCATCAGAAATCAGCCTTCCACATCTGCTTCTATGCTATGCTGTTCATAGATACAAAGAATGAAATACAAAAATATAATAATAATAATAATAAAACAATTATTCTACAAATATTTCATAATAAAAGTGATTATTTGATACAAATACTGAATATAGAACATAACAAAAAAAGTTTTATAATGAAAATATTTGTAAACAATTATAAATAATAAAAAATCAATAATTAACATCTTTTAAATTATTTTACATTAAAAAATACAATTATTGAAAATAATAAATAAATTATAGAATATTAAAAATTGCGAACTTTGTAACCAAAAAGCTACTGATCGATCTAAGAAACAACAACAATAATAATACGGTAACATCAAAATGTACATTTATCTATTGTATGAGGAAAAAAAAACTCTATGAACTGAGATCTTGGTCTGATTGAAGGAAAGAAATAAATGCATAAATGTAAATATGTCATTTAGATTCTCCATACCCTAATGACCATCACAAAGAATGCATATATATGAAGAGATCATTTGCAAAAACGGATAACTCCACTTTTAACAATTTTCAGAAATCATGTTGTTTCATTGTTCAGTTCAGTTTTTCTTAATCAACGGCAGTTGGTTATTTTGATTAGGTAAAAAATAACTATACAGCTAACTAACACAATAAAAACATGATATTATAAAACAATCTGTTTTTGCAAATAAACTCTTTATATGCACTTCACACTTGAAGCTGAACATGGCAATAGGAGTAAATGTCTTACCTTTACACTTGCAGGTACAAAGGTTGTGTTTGATTCATGCAACCTACAGACACAATTTATGTTTCTCATACAACAATATTACCTGCGTCATAGCCTCCTCAGTGGGTCGCAGACCTCCACAACCCTCCCCTCTTTCCCTCTGATCTTGTCTTTTTGCCCCGGAGGTGGGTCCACCACCCATCCCTTTCACAGGAACATTCCGGAATCACAAAGCCTTTATATATTTGAACTCAATATCATTTTCTATTTGAGGGTAGTTCATTGAAGTTTAGGGGGAGCAGACAGATGAAATAGAAATGAGGTGATTGGAAAAGCACTGCTCTAAAAATATGTATTCATAACTTGAAGGGCAGAGAGCACATCAACAAGCTTTTAAAGATCACTGGACATTTCATTTTTGCTTGTGTTCATCTCAAAAGGGAAATCAAAATTCAAGTTAATAATAACAATAATAAAAACACATATATATTTAATGGTGAGTTTATTCAACATATTATAAAGGTTAACTAAATAGGCTAAAATCTTAAAAATAACATAAACCGTACACAACTATCCATCATAAAAAAAAAAATGAACAGTTCCCTGCAGAAGGCCCTCCAGATTTCCAGCATATGTGCTTACACCATCGAGGAACTACTTCCAGATATCTTGTTTAAAATCTACGAGAGAGAGAATATGAACATCAGAGAATGTTTAACTGCTCCCTGGGTGGTTAACTGCATAGGTTGCACTTTAAATTTTAATTGGTAGCTACATTTATAGATTTCTTTTTCGTCCATACCGTAGTTAAAAAAGGAATGTTTAAGGCTGTTGCGAGAAATCCAAAAGCCATTGGAAAGAATGACCTGCAAACAATACAAAGTGTGTTAGTTTATGAGAGGAATAACCTAAAAACAATGCCAGTTCAGGCTGAGAAAGATCATGGATTTAAGGCAATAAACAGTAAAAATAAATGTTCCACAAGTAGTTTAGGCAAAATTCATCTTGGAGGCATTTGCCTTGCACATGAGGACAGGGTATGATTCAACAGCTTACTTACTTAAATAGAAGCACAAAGCCATAGGTCTCCACTAGCATGCCAATACGAGGCCATCTTAGTAGAACTAAAGCCACGCCTCCTAGAAAGAAGGCGGAGCTTCTGAGCTTCTGTCTTTGGAAGAAGAAGTGGGCCGTCCTCCTCAAGCCAATGATGAAGGCCAGACCAGAGAGAAACAGAATCTGATACAGGAGAAATTTACACTAAGTGCAAATAGCCCACCTTGTTGGCAGAGGCTGTTTACACTGACTCCGCCCACCAACGTGTTATTGGGCTAGTCAACGCTACAAAAGATGACTGCTCTGGTGTAGATGGTAATATAGTCTTTGCAAAACTTATTTTCTCCGTTTTTAAATCTCATATCATGTCAGAAAGGCATTTATTTTCAACAAAAATGAAGGAAATAATTGAAAAGTTTAAAATAAAGTAGCGGGTAGGTGTAGGGGCCAATAAGGTGATATCTATTTAATAATGCACATGTATGCACTCAATACATTATTACTGCATAGTGTTTAATAATGTACTACAATACTGAGGTGCAGACAATTGTTAGTATTTGCAATAAGTAGTATAAATAGCAGAAAATCCTGCTATTTTAACATAATGTAAATAGAATCTATAGCTATTTGCACTTAGTGTAAATAGTATATGGAAATCCTGTTATTTGCACTTAGTGTAAATAGAATCCATTACTATTCGCACCTAGTGTAAATAGCATATATCACTAAGAAAATATACTAAAATCAAAATCTTTTTTTTGAAGAAATTAATACTTTTATTCAGCAAGCATGTGTTAAATCTTCTTTTCAACTTTTTATTTATCAAAGAAACCTGAAAAAAAAGTATCACAGGTTCCAAAAAATGTTTGGCAGCACAACTGTTTCCAACACTGATAATAAATCAGCATATTAGATTGATATTGGATATATAATTTCTGATGGATCATGTGGCACTTAAGACTGGAGTAATGGCTAATGAAAATTCAGCTTTGCATCACAGGAATAAGTTATATTTTAAAGTACATTAAAATAGAAACCATTATTTTGGTCATTCTACGGAAATATCCACTTTTAGTATGGCAAGATGTCATAAAATGTATTTCTTTTTCTAACATTTAAATTTAGACCATATTATCAGATTAACTTTTGACTTTATGAATACATATAAATGACAGCTTAATGATTTTTTAAAAATCTTTTTTGTGCAATTATTTAAAGACTACATGTACCATTTTTTTTTGTCACTGGTGCTACCTTATTTTGCAATATTAAAGGTTTTTATGAAATATTATTTCTTGATTTTTTTTTCAGCATGTCATCAGAGTTACAGAAAAACAATGAAAATGCAAGAAATAAGGAGACATTACATTTTATTTATTTAATGTGACAGAAAAAAACACAGTAACACCAGTGACATACATAAGACCTGATATACTGATCTTCCTTGTTGTTACCCATAAGGAAGGTAACACCAGTGACAGTAACACCAGTGATAATTTTAATTAAAAAAAAATGCATTTTACAAAATGGCTGCTGCAAGGTATCAAACCACATGTTGTCAATCATGGTATACTCACTTAATTATTTTAATCCATTTGTTTTCTAGTTTTATATAATTCCCTAACAATAAAGTAG
>JAHKKF010537478.1:0-17429 GCA_019740295.1 Labeo calbasu
TAAATTATTTATTATTAACTTTTAATAAACTTTTAATTATTAACTTAATACATCCTTGGTGAATAAAAGTATTAATTTCTTAAAAAAAAAAAAAACAAACAATAAAACTGTACTGACCCCAAACTTTTGAACGGTAGTGTATATATATATATATATATATATGTGTGTGTGTGTGTGTGTGTGTGTGTGTATTATGCTTGAACTCACTTTTTTCAAACATCAGATACCCTTATGTTTTCTAATTTGTGTTGCTCGTGCTACTCCATAAATGTCTGGCACATTAATTGTTTCTCTTAAATTTCTGGCAGAATAAAATCGGTGCAGGTCGTCTGATGGGTCCTAAAGGAGTGGCCGTGGACAAAAATGGCCATATTATCACAGCAGACAACAAAGCCTGCTGCGTCTTCATTTTCCAATCCAACGGCAAGCTGGTGACCAAATTTGGTGCCAAAGGAACATCAGAGAGGCAGTTTGCAGGTAATATCTCTTATTTTGTCTTTTTCCTCTGATACGCCGGTCTTCGGCATTTAATTCATGGCCAGATCAGGGTGTGATGAGACGCTGCTTTCTGTTTCTCTGCAGACAAAACTACTCCAAATACACCGACGGAGCCAAAGCAGAGTAAATCTGGCCCTGCCTTTAGTGAGTATTCAACCTGATTCATTTTAAGTTGATTTATTACGTTAATTTTGTGCATCTGTATTATTGGTTACTGAATGAGGTCATCTTAAAATGAAATAGAAAGCCTTGTAGGATAATTGATTATCCACACGAGAGCTATTTTTGTATGTAGGTAGAGGTTGCATGAATCAAGTGTTTTCTGTGTTGCTGGATATTTCCTTAGAAACAAAACAACATGTTGAGAATGTAATGGTTGCTCTCTCTTTCTCCTTTTATGGCCATCAGGTCCCCATTTTGTGGCCATAAACAACAAGAATGAAATTGTTGTGACAGACTTCCACAATCATTCTGTTAAGGTACACTGAGCTCTTCTCTTTTACTTTGTAAATGGTTCCACGTGCCATAACATATTAACATCAAACACTAACCAGATCTGCTGTCTGGCTGTTTTTATTGGCTTCTGCCTCTAATTAATGTCATGTTAATGTAACTTTCGCTTCTGTGCAACTTAAAAGATGCTTTTTAATATACATTTTATTTTTGGATGTTGTTTGTTTTTGTGGACTTAATGTGGATTGTTTTTGATTTATGGCTTCTCGCAGGTTTACAATGCTGATGGTGAGTTCCTGTTTAAGTTCGGCTCACATGGCGAAGGGAACGGCCAGTTCAACGCACCCACCGGCGTGGCTGTAGATGGCAATGGGAATATCATTGTTGCAGACTGGGGTAACAGTAGGATACAGGCAGGTTTTTGAGTTAATTCACATTAAATTTGGTTTTATAATCATTTAGAGTTTGGGCAAATTCATTAATTTTTGTGATGCCATTTTGACATTTAAGTAACTAAATTACACAGTTATGTGGAAACTTTATAGTTTATATGCAATGACTCAAGTCACTTAACACACACTTAAGACAAAATTTAAAATGTATGAATTTCATTGCTTTAGATAACAAAATATTGAAGTCAAATAGCAAACAATTTTTTGAGACCCTTTTTTGCAGTTGCTTTCAGCCACATAGCCCTATTTTATTTAAGAATTTTATTCATTTTATAATATAATTATAAATATTTTATTAAAAAATCTATTTGACTTTTCTGACTTTTTTTGCAATGACTTTCATCGACCTAGCTGTATTTTACTTCTTAATTTAATTTTATTTTTAACAATGATATATTTTAAATAAAAAAAGTCAAATAGCAGCTGCCAAAAATTTTTCTCTTTTTCTTTTTTAGCAATTTTTAATTATTTTATTTTATTTCAAAACAATTATATTTTTTTATTTAAAAAATCCACTTTTCTAACTTTTTTTTGCAATTTTTTATGTAAGTATATATTTTAATTTAAAACAAAAAACTAGCCCACTTTTTAAATACATTTTTGCAATGTACTTTCAGTTACTTTAATTATTTTACTTTATAACACAATTGTTTCATTAAAAACCTTTTTTTTCAGCCACCTATCTTATTTTAAAACATAATTCTAAATGTTTTATTAAAAAATAATTTCCACTTTTCTGACTTTTTTTTGCAATGACTTTCATCTACCTACCTTAACTTTATTTCTTAATGTAATTTTATTTTTAGCACAATTATATATTTTAATTTCTTTTTTTAAATCATTTTTCTAAGTCATTTTTGGAATTACTCTCAGCCACCGATGCCTATTTTATTTAATAATTTTATTTTATAACAATTATAAATGTTTCATTAAAAAACTATTCCACTTTTATGACATTTTTAATTTTATTTTTAACATGAATATATATTTCAATTAAAACATCTAGTCTACTTTTTTACTATCTTACTTTTGATTATTTGTATTTTATTTTATAACATAATAATAAATGTTTTATTTAAAAAAATCTATTCCACTTTTCTGACATTTTTTGCAATGACTTTCATCTACCCCGCTGTATTTTATTATTTTATTTAATTTTATTTTTTTAACATAATTATATATTTTAAAAAAAGAGTCCACTTTTCTAAGACATTTTTGCCAATACGTTTAGCCATCTAGCCCTGTTTTATTCAATAATTTTATTTTACAACAAAAACCTATTCTACTTTTCAGACATTTTTTGTAATGACTTTCATCTACCTAGCTGTATTTTATTTCTTAATTTAATTTAATTTTTAAAATAATTATATGTTTGGTTAAAAAAATCTAGTCCACTTTTCTTTTTTTCTTTTTTTCAAGTTATATTTTTGGGCTGTTTTGTGCCTTTAATGGAGAGGACAGTAGAGGGATGACAGGAAAGTACTGGGCATGGTGAGGGGAACGAGATCGGCAAAGGACCTCGAGACTATGCTATATGTCGGCGCACTAACCACAAGGCTATTGGCACCGTCGCTAGTCCACTTTTCTAAGACATTTTTGCAATTACTTTTCAGCCACCTAGCCCATGTTTTTTTTTTTTTATAAGTTTAATTTGTGATTAATTTTTATTTTGTATAATCAGTTTTGTGTCTATTTTACTTTGAGACATTTTTGCAATTACTTTTACTTCATTTTATTTTAGAATATAAGTATATATTTTTGTAATTTTTTAAATAAAAAAAAAACATACCACTTTTATGGGGCATTTTTGCAATTACTTTTAGCCCTATTTTATTTATAATATATATTTTTACTTTCAGCAATTGCTTTCAGTTTTAGACTTTTTTTAATTATTAAATAATGTGTTTTTAAACCACAAGGCTATTGGCACCGACGCTAGTCCACTTTTCTAAGACATTTTTTCAATTACTTTCAGCCACTTAGCCCATGTTTTTTTTTTTATAAATTTATTTTGTAATTAATTTTTATTTTATATAATCAGTTTTGTGTCCATTTTACTTTGAGACATTTTTGCAATTATCTTTTACTTCATTTTATTTTAGAATATAAGTATATATTTTTGTATTTTTTTAAATAAAAAAAACCCTGTACCACTTTTATGGGGCATTTTTGCAATTACTTTTAGCCCTAGCTTATTTATAATATACATTTTTACTTTCAGCAATTGCTTTCAGTTTTAGAGTTTTTTTAATTATTAAATAATGTGTTTTTAAACCACAAGGCTATTGGCACCGACGCTAGTCCACTTTTCTAAGACATTTTTGCAATTACTTTTCAGCCACATAGCCCATGTTTTTTTTAAATAAATTTATTTTGTAATGAATTTTTATTTCATATAATCAGTTTTGTGTCCATTTTACTTTGAGACATTTTGCAATTACCTTTTACTTCATTTTATTTTATAATATAATTATATATTTTTGTAATTGTTTAAATGAAAAAAAAAACGTACCACTTTTATGGGGCATTTTTGCAATTAGTTTTTACTTCATTTTATTTTATAATATAATTATAATATAATAAAAATTTGTAGCCCTATTTTATTTATAATATATATTTTTTACTTTCAGCAATTACTTTCAGTTTTAGAGGTTTTTTTAATTATTAAATAATGTGTTTTAAAATTCACTTTGTAGACATTCATTAAAAGTCCTGATGCTACTTTTCTATATCTTTTGTCGTTTAGGTGTTTGACAGTTCTGGCTCGTTCCTGTCGTACATCAACACGACGGCGGATCCGTTGTACGGCCCGCAGGGTCTGGCTCTCACGTCAGATGGCCACGTGGCCGTGGCAGACTCTGGAAACCACTGCTTCAAAGTCTACCGATACCTACAGTAAAGACTCGTGATGGACGAGTTACCAAACATACTGTAAGCTCCAACAGTCTTCTTCGGCATTTCATTTTTTCCTTTGCACAAGTCTCTGCACACAAATTTCCAGCCATATGACTAATCCTGATGTGAACGAACCCAGGGCTTCATGAATGTTGCATCCCTATTTGATCAATTTGTGTTAACAACCACTTTCTAAATGAATGTATATCCAACCCAAGCAAATAACACAGTCGCTATTGCATATAACAGTGACTGAGGGCAGCTATCTGTGTCTTTCTTTAAAACTGTAAAAGCTGCTTGACAAACCCTTAGTTTAAATACTAAACGACGCTCATTAAATGTTTTCTGGGCAAATCGGCTTAAGAACGACCCGTGGATGGCGCTCTCTCACATCAAACTGGCCTTCGTGCATTGACTAGCTGTACGCGTGTACGCATTTGTATCATACGGTGTAAATCCGATCGTAATATGGTTTTGGAGCTCCACTCTCTCTTAGTGCGCTGAAGCTCAATATTAAAGTAACCCGGCTGTCAATGTGCTTTAGTAAAACTGCTTGTAGGTTCATCGTGCCTCTGATTTGAAAAGCTACGCCTGTACATGGGCTTTCTACACATCACCGAGCACAACTGACATAATGCATGCGTTTTATTCACGTAAAAAGGTTATAAAGCAAGTTTATTTATTTTGTACACAATGGTATAATGTTATTTTTCTAAGTTGAAGTGTTTTGTTTATCTGCAGTTCACAAGGTGTTCAAAGCTAACGTTTCGTGAAGTACAACTGATTTTTTTTTCGTTTTTTAATGCACACGATAGTCACCATGTCGTTAAAGGGAGTGTGGATCTGTCATATCGAGACGCTGAGAATATGAACTTAAAAAAACAAGGGAAAATGAAGTCACATAGCCACTGCTGCATTTTAAGTTGCCAAATTGATTAAAAAAAACAATTCGCAGGGTACTTGCCATTGTTTACCAAGCATTTACTACTGTTTTTTAAATTATTTTTAGCTTGTTTTATTCTTTGTTTTCTATGAATGTAATCTAATGAATGAAAAATACTGCATTATGACAGTTTGACCATTTTGGCCCCTTGCTAAGTACACAAAAGCAATGAATTCTGAATCAGGAGAGCGTTTGTACTTTATATAGAGTCGTGATTCTGATTTTACAAAGTGTGCGAGCGAAAGCCAGTGTTGTTTAAGCCACTAAATACAGTATTCTTTAATAAAACTGTACAGTGTATAATCACAACGGGACGTGTGAAGCATTCGAAACATAGTATTCAAATTGCAATAATGCACTCTTGAATATTTCTCACAAATGTAGCATCTCTAAAAGTACCCCTAAAAAGCGTACCCATGATATATGATGAAGATTGTGATACTGATACAGGTCGTCACGTCAGAGGCAATGTCTGTGATTTTTGTAATAAAATTCTTCCCATTTGACGAGAATAAAGGGAACGTGAATCTACTGTATTGCCAATACACATGAAAAACTGAATTGAACAGTTGCTACATACTACAGTTTCTAATGTACCAAACAACCGTAACAGTCTCTTTATATGTCAGTATGCACTAGAAATAAAAGCACATGATTTACCGAGCCAAACGGTGTTGTGTACGTGGTTCATTTCCCTTCTTGACTTCTAAATGTCACAGCGTTTAATGGGGTGTTGCTTAATAAATTCCTTCAGATGCTGGCAGGCGACGCTGTTTCTAGTAGCCTTGCATTGCCTTTCTTCTGGCATCTTCTCGATCCACATGTCATTGTTTAGTATATACCTGAAACTTCAGAAATGACAGAAGGTTTTAGAAATAAAAAAACAGCAATTTGCGTTCCTTTGTCTTTTCAATAAACATCAGATTTCAACTTACTGTTGTCCTTTATTATTGAGCACTGAGATTGCGTCATTCTGCCCCATGATCAGATAGCTGGCTTCATTTTTCAGCTCCAGTTCATCACAAGACAAGCGCAGTATCATCAGACGCATCACATCTTTCTGGATACCAGAGTCCTTCCCTTTAACAGGAAATGTTAATATATTAGTTAATGCAGGGCTCTACCATGTGACTGAAAACTACTGCCTGCAACGATGAAAAAATATTTAGGAGCACCAGTGCGACTGACTCGATCAGCATATTTGTGTTTGCAACTTTGCCTCTATTTTTCAAAACTTTACACAAATTCAAGATTTGCACACACAAGATGCAAAATGCCTTACATCTCTTGCAAAATGAAGCACTGCATTCAAAATATCACAAACACATCTCAAAAGCAAACAATGGTCATATGTTGAAAACACCTTTGCCTTAATATTATATTTTTGACACTGAAGACTGGAGTAATGAAGCTGTAAATTTAGCCTTTTGTGTATATGACAATATATTACATTTTAAAATATATTCAACTAGAAAGCAGTTATTTTAAACAGTAAAAACATTTCACAATATTACTGCTTTTGCTGTATTTTGGATAACATAAATGCAGGCTTGGTGTGCAGAATAGAAGTTTTTTTAAAAAAACATTTAAAAATCTTGCTGTTCAGAAACTTTTGACTTGTAGCGTTTTTTTAACCATGTGTAGTTGGACAGGCAAATTTACAAAATATCCATATGGAACATGATCTTTACTTAATAGCCAAATGATTTTTCCCATAAAAGATAAATTGATCATTTTGACACATACAGTGTTGTTGCTAAAAATATACTGTTGCTACAGGTTACTGCTACAAATATCCCTGTGCTACTTATGACTGGTTTTGTGGTCCAGGGTCACAGTTAAGCATCCAAAACAGCAGTATACCAGAATTTTAATTAAAAATACTAACTTACCAATCTGAAGAACATCTGTGATTAATGTGGTGTAGTACATAAAAACATCATCGGTGCTTGAGTTGAGAATTTTGATCACATAGACTATAGGAAACAGAACACATTTAAAATATAAGTATATTGAGACTTAAATGGCAACATATTTGTACATTATTTGTTTTTAGTTTTTCACCATAATCAACAGCAGGACTGTAACATGCATAACTACTCCGGGTGTCGTGTTTCATATCCTTGCTGAAGGCGACTTTCAGCTTTGGACAACCACCTGAAAATAAGTTAGAAATATAAAATATAAATCTATAAAATATACATTTCCATGAGTTTACCCAAAAATGAAAATTCTGTCAATAATTACTCGCCCTCATGTTGTTCCAAACCTGTAAGACCTTTGTTCATCTTCAGAAGACAAGTTAAGATATTTTTGATCCTGCATAGACAGCAATGCAAATTCCACAACTTTATTCAACAATTTCTTCTCTTCAGTGTTGATGCATGTTCACAACAGTACCACAACGCATCAAAAGCATTTTCGTAGCTTCATAACATTATGACTGAACCACTGATGTCACATGGACTATTTTAACAATGTCCTTACTATGTTTCTAGGCCTTGAATGTGGTAGTTCCGTTGTCGTCTACGCAGGGTCAGAAAGCTCTCAGATTTCATCAAAAATATCTTAATTTGTGTTCCGAAGATGAACGAAGGTCTTACGGATTTGGAACGACATGAGGGTGAGTAATTAATGGCATAAATATATCACAATACAATAGAGTTTTTCCTACCTTCGGCACACGTACACACATCCCTGTCACAAAGTTTGGAGATCATTGGGCTTTTGTGAGGAGCTGTATAGAATATGCCACATCTCTTTTCTGTGTGACACATTGAATAAATAGCATTAGTCAGTGTTCACCACTCAGAAGTGTTGTCACCAAAATGTTTGGTTCGGAGCGTTTGATGACCTGGGTTGTAATAGTCATAGATGACAGCAGAAGCAGGTTGGACAAGGCCCATGGGAACAATCTGGTCAGCACCAAACTGAAGACACTCGTTTTCGGTGATCTGTTGACATGAGCCATACAGTCAAATCATTTGTGTGTTTCTGCTTGATCTGTTGCATAAATACTGATGAGCCGGTTTAACTACTTTATGGCATTTCTGTTTAAATTCAGCAGTAAAGAAAATCTGAAAACGAAGCAAACCATATACCAAGAGGATATATCAGATACAGTTGAAGTCAAAAGTTTACATACACCTTGCAGAATCTGCAAAATTGTAATTATTTTACCAAAATAAGAGGGATCATACCAAATGTATGTTATTTTTTATGTAGTACTGACCTGAGTAAGATATTTCACATAAAATTCATTTACATATAAGAGAAAAAAAAATAAATTTACAAAAGTACATAAATTAAATTCTTAATACTGTGTTGTTACCTAAGTGATCCACAGTTGTTTAGTGATTGTTGTTCATGAGTCCCTTGTTTGTCCTGAACAGTTAAACCACCCGCTGCTCTTCAGAAAAATCCTTTAGGTCCCACAAATTCTTTGTTTTTCAGCATTTTTGTGTATTTAAACTCTTTCCAACAATGATTGTATGATTTTGCGATCCATGTTGTCAAACTGAGGGCAACTATTACAGAGGGTTCAAATGCTCAATGATGCTCCAGAAGGAAACACGATGCATTAAGAGCCAGGGGGTTGAAAACTTTTGAACGGAATGAGAATGTGTACATTTTTCTTATTTTGCCTAAAAATCATATTTGTTTCATTTAGTCCTGCCCTTCAGAAGCTACAGAAGATACTTACATTTTTCCCAGAAGACAAAATAAGTTAAATTTACCCTGATCTTCAAGTCAAAAAGTTTTCACCCCCCGGCTCTAAATGCATTGTGTGCATCAGTGAGCATTTGCACCTTCTGCAATAGTTGCATACGAGTCCCTCAGTTGTCCTTAGAGTGAAAAAACAGATCTCAAAATCATACAGTCATGGTTGGAAAGGGTTCAAATACACAAAAATGATGAAAAACCAAAGAATCTGTGGGACCTTAGGGATTTTTCTGAAGAACAGCAGGCCTGCTTCAGGACTAACAAGGGACTCATGAACAACTATCACTAAACAAAAAATAAATAAATAAAAACACAGTATTAAGAATCATTTTTATAAATTCAAATATTATTTTCTCTTGTGGATTAAATGTAAACGTCTTTTAGGTGAAATATATTCCAATTCTCCAAGGTGTATGTAAACTTTTGACTGTACATGAGATACTTAAACAGAAACTGTTCTGTTACCTTTGCGAAATAAAGAAAGACTTTATTATGGTAGGCTTCATAGTGATCAATGTACTTCTCTGTGCCCTTGACATTCTGTGAAGAAAAAGAAAATGAATTATTAGAAAAAAAAATACATTCATATTTAAATGTGAATTAATTTGCTACATATGTATTATCTGTAACAAAACAAAGCCTGGAAATTACATTTGCTGATACCATGGTATAGTGATGTTAATAGCACTTGGTAACATGGTGCTTTGACATAGTTTACCATCAAAATATATGGTGCTTATTGTAAGACAACTTATCTAATTTATTAGGTTAAAACTAAATTGACAACCCTATTACTCATATTAATGTTATTATTAGTATTATTATTTTATATTTGATTATTTTATTTTATTTTTATTTTGATGCTTAATGCTTATTTCTAAAAATAACATACTATTTACAATGTAATCAAGAGAGAGAATTAGATTAAACAGATTTTTTTTATCCTGAATTGTTAAAAACTAAATAAATAAAATGCATATGCACATGTTCCAAATCCTTGGTGTTTGCCATCAATCCGCTTAGAAGTGAGATTTCCACCATGACCATCCCAACAGTATTCTTCTTTTTCATGCTGTGTGAAGACAAAAAAGTAGATTTCAGAGAGGCCAAACAAGTAATCATAATTCTGCTCACTTATATAACAAATCACCAATTTAAATGAATAAAAAGACTGTTTATTGTCCTCACCCCACACAGACGGTGTATATGAGTGAAGTCTCTTTCTTCTGCTCCTCTACGATTTGTCTCTTTCTGCGGCTGCGAAGATCGAACCATTCTATGTTGCTCATGGGCTCATCTTTTGAATCCTCATCGTCGTAACTGTAATAGTCCTCAAGCTCTTCTTCCTTAGGATATATTTCTAGAGAAGAGAATAATGACTTGTAGTCTGATATCTAAGCTAAAATATTAGATAATGTTTATAACATGTGCTACTCCTCCTCACCACCTGAGGTCACCCTCGCTCAAATATTACAACTGTGCAACTCTCATTGACTTTTTAATAAACAACCTGTCTGGCAGTACAATAGGTGAATACTTTTTATATAATGTCACATTTATCATATTTCATTTCTTGTTTAGAGTGACCTCTTCCATGATATTTTAACGTACTGTATTCCAGCTCTCCTGTCACTGTAACACTAAGGTGAAACAGATCACAATGTGATTCATCCTTCTTCATTGTTCTATATGTCTGCACAACCTGTAACAAGCAATATGTCATTCAAAATACTATAAAGTGAAACATCATAGATCAACAATTAATTAAAATAGGGAAAATGTCTTACTGCTAATGTTCCACGTCCTGTTCCCTGAACATTTAGGGAAACTTTACCAACATTTCTGACCTGTGGAAACAAATGGTGCATACTTTATCATACATTTAAACACGTTTTTATTTGTTTATTGATTTTTTTTTACTTTCTAGTAACCTGAAGGTGGAATTGGTGGGAGGAGCTTACTCATTCAAGAGAGGATTTGATTGGAAAATGGGCAGTGCAGGATGAGATTTTCCAACTTTTTATCAGATTTGTCAGCTTTTAGGAATAGAACATAATTGTTTTTAAAAAATATTTCTTACCTTAACAGCTGATGCAGTGAGCGCATTAGATTTAGTCAAGTGTAAATCTTTTTTTTTGCCATTTTCAAGGCACATTTCCACCCTTAGATTCAGGTCATCTACGTCATTGTTCTGCATGCTGTATTTCACCAAAGCCTCAAGGGCTACGACTGTATCCTGTTCAAAAAAACAATACAAAAAATACAAGCTGGAAAACCAACACAAAATAGAAATGTAGAAATGAGGCGCAAGTTTAAAAATGCTCATGTGCCAAAATGACCTGGCCCATGAACTCGAATTTTTGCTTTATGTGTATTGTCATCTGACACTCCAAATTTTTAAAATGTTGCTTTTTTAATTCTTAGAAAGTTTAACACCATTTTTAATTTTTTACGCTATTAAATGCACTTTTACAGCAGCCTTAGGTTAGATGGCTATTGTACTTCAAGACAAGGTCAACTCAAGTACCAGTTGTCCATTTTGTCCATTTAATTGGACAAAAATCTGGCAGTTTTTTCTTTCTTTCTTCAGTCGTAAAGAAATTGTGTTTTTTTAAGGAGAACATTTCAAGATTTTTCTCCATATAATGGTGCCCCGATTTTGAACTTCCAAAAGGCGGCTTAAAATGATCCCAAATGTGGTTGTAAACCATCCCAGCCGAAAAAGAAGGGTCTTACCTAGAGAAACGACCGGTTATTTTCATTAAAAAAAATACAATTTAAATACTTTTTAATCTCAAACTGCCTTTCTGCCTTTCTCTCCCTGAACTCTGTGTATTCTGACTCAAGACAGTTAGGGTATGTCGAAAAACTCAAATCGTATTTTCTCCCTCAACTTCAAAAATGATTTCAAAATCATCCTACATCGCTACAGAAGTACCGACACAGTCTTTGCAAAGTGAACATGCAAAGAAGATCAAACACCCTTAACAAAAAAGGGTAAAACAGTGATATAGGAAGATTTTGAAGTTGAGGGAGAACATGAGATGGGAGTTTTTCGACATACCCTAACTGTCATGAACCGGAAAAAACAGTCTAGGCAGAGTAATACAACATGAGCATTTGACATTAAGAAGTATATAAATTGTATTATATTTCTGAAAATAACCGCTCGTTATGCTAGATAAGACCCTTCTTTCTCGGCTGGACTCGTTTACAACCGCATTTGGGATCGTTTGAAGCCGCATTTGAACTGAATTTTGGAAGTTCAAAATCGGTGCACCATAACAGTCCATTATATGGAGAAAAATGCAGATTTTTTTTTCCTCAAAAAATATAATTTCTTTACGCCTGAAGAAAGAAAGACATCTTGGATGACAAGGGGGTGAGTACATTATATGTGAATCTTTGTGTCGGAAGTGGACTTCTCCTGTCAGTATAGTGCTGGTTCAGTTCGGATCACTAACAGTATAAAGTTCAATTCAGCTATAAGCAGGTCTGCAAAAGGTCACAAGAGTATTTCGCTTGTGAAATTGTGACATGTCGAAAACTGTTTGTGGGTCCAACTCAGCACATTGTTGTTTGCTTTTGGGATCAAATAGAGAGTTTGGACCTGAACTTTTTTTTATTATGTCTCACCACTCTAAAAAACAAACACAGCTGTCTGTGTTCCACCTTTGAGTACACAGTTATTTATCAGTGTTTTGTTTTTTTTTTTTTGATCAATGTTTTTTTGATACATTACAACAGTAATGTGGTTAAATATTACTACTGTTTTCTGTTTATTTAATTTAATAATATTTAATATTTTCAGCATCATTAGTCCAGTCTTCAGTGTCCCATGATCCATCAGAAATCATATAAATAATGCTGATTTGGTACTTGAGAAACATTTCTGATTATTATCAATGTCAAAAATAAGTTGTGCTGCTATTTTAAAAATGTTTTAAAAATTGCGAATTGGAAGTAACTTTACATTTTATGGTCAAAATACCACAACCAGTGTTTGGAAGGTTACTTTTGAAATGTAATAGGTTACAGATTACAAGTTACCCCATTTAAAATGTAACTATTTCAATTAGTATGATTACATTTGACTACTTTTAAATTACTGTTGATTATGCGATTCAAAGAGATTTCTTTTTTGATTACTAATCTGAAAACTATAAAAGACTACAGTCACATTTATTTTGTAATTAAATTACATAATTCCATTGCATGTAACTAGTTCCTCCCCAATACTGACCAAAACCCACCTGTGTGGACCGGAATCCACCACCATACTTGCGCTGCTCTGTCAGCCAGTTTGCAGCGCGTTTAGCAGTGGTCTGGTCACCCATGGACAGTACGCTGAGCAGAGCATATGCTGTGGTCTCCACAGATTCAGCGTCAGCTTTACCTATTATTTGACCTCTGCCACCCTTGGCATTCCAGAAACAATTTTCTTCATATAAATAAGAGAAAAGATGGTGTGAGAATTGGAACATTTGATACAGAGCTAATAAATTGTGACCATTTATGACCATTTATAAACATATATGTTTATATTAGGTAGTTTATGGCTTAAAGTAGTAAATTTCCTGATAATTTACTTACTCCCATGTCATCCATGATGTTCATGTTTTTCTTTCTTCAGTCGAAATGAAATTAAGGTTTTTGAGGAAAACATTCCAGGATTTTTCTCCATATAGTGGCCTTCACTGGAGGCCAGTGGGTTGAAGGTCCAAATTGCAGTTTCAGTACAGCCTCAAAGGGCTCAACACAATCCCATTCGAGGAATAAGGGTTTTATCTACCAAAATGACCAGTTATTTCTAAAAACAAGTAATATTTAAATACTTTTTAACCACAAATGCTCATCTTGCACTAGCACTCGCATTATGTAATTACACACACGTGATGTAGACAGAAGTACCG
This sequence comes from Labeo calbasu, assembly GCA_019740295.1. Taxonomy (NCBI): domain Eukaryota; kingdom Metazoa; phylum Chordata; class Actinopteri; order Cypriniformes; family Cyprinidae; genus Labeo; species Labeo calbasu. Next base: position 13,878 of record JAHKKF010537478.1, read on the forward strand.
ACCCAGTGTTTACAAAGCAAACACGCAAAGAAAGTCAAATGCCCTTTTAAAAAAAAGGCAGAACGACAATGTCAGACAATTGTAAAATTGGAGGAGAAAATGAGAGTTTTTCGCGTACCCTAACTTTTTGAATCGAAGTACACAAACGAAGAACTAAGCACGCATTACCAATGTGGTTACGCAACGCGTGAAGACGCACATCGCAGAGCTAAGGCAAGACAAGCATTTACGGTTAAAAAGTATATTAGATTTTTTTTTTTTTTTTTTTTTTAGAAAATGACATTGTTTTGGTAGATAAGACTCTTATTCTTCAGCTGGGATCATGTAGAGTCCTTTGAAGCTGCACTGAAACTGCAATTTGGATCTTCCACCTGCTGATCCCCATTGAAGTCCACTATATGGAGAAAAATCCTGGAATGCTTTTCTCAAAAACCTGAATTTCTTTTCGACTGAAGAAAGGAAGACATGAACATCTTGGATGAAATGGGTGTGAGTAAATTATCAGGATTTTTTTGCTGGAAGTGAACTAATCTTTTAACAGAAAGAATTTAAGATATGAAAATGCAGGTAATTACTGACTGTCGTCACAATTAGCCATGTCTTGTAGCTTTCGCTGTGCTTTTCGGGCTTCTGCACTGTGCTGGTTGTGCAATGACAAGGCATAAGATGTGATAGCAAGTGAATAGAGATTATCCAAAGCATCCAATTTTCTCTCTAGGTAGGACTTTGATTTATCCATCGCCATTCTCTGCAAACAGAGGTTTGTACAGGTTGGTTTATTCAGTTGTGAATAAATAGAGGACAAATTCTGCAACTATAGTTAATATGTTACCAGTTCTGTGTCGGTTCCCAAGTCGTACACCTTCAAAGCATGGTTCATTGAAATAAAGACAAACGCAGTTAGGGGAACATCATCTTTCGCCTGTCCAACTCCTCCCTGAGGACAAATATTAGTTTTTGTTTAATCAATGTTAGCAACCATTAATTAATCAATGTTAGCAATTACTGATGCCCCCCTGTACCTTCATTCCTCTATCATATAGTGGATTGGGATCATCCCATGCACCATTGGCCTTTTGTTTGGATATGAGATAAGACATGGACTGCTGAATATATGAGTCTTCCACATCGATAATGTCCCGAGACTCTGTCAGCTCCTTGGCAATAAATGCTGTAAGCCTACAGAAAGATTGGACTGGATATATGTCATGTCATAAAAAACTAAGGTTTTAAATTAAATTATGTGCAGCTTTTGCCATCTACAGTAGTACTAGTCATGCTAGAGACAAAAACGTACCAAATACTGCTGGGAGTCCTTAGAAATGCTCCGTAAGAGCCATCAGGTTTCTTGTATGTGAGAACTGTGTTGTAGCCTGGTACAGTGGAAAATAAGTATATGGTACAGTATATGTGACATTTCAATAACCTATCGTTTTGTCATATATATTGACAGGACTGATGTCACATGGACTATTTTAATGATGTCCTTACTACTTTTCTGGGCCTTGAACATGTCAGTTGGACTGCTGTCTATGCAGGCTCAGAAAGCACTCAGATTTAAAAAAAATATCTTATTTTTTTGTTGAGAAGATGAACAAAGGTCTTACGGGTTTGGAACGACATGAGGATGAGTAATTAATAACAGAATGTTCATTTTTGGGTGAACTGTCCCTTTAAAAATCTTTCGTTTATCGGTCCAGAACATTTACTTCATGTTGTGTCATTTACGGTAAATACGCACCAGTTTGGATCATGGTTTGGGCCTCATCTCTGCGTTCAGCTGTCAGTGATAGCCATTGTTTGGTGGCATCCAGGTACCTCATGGCATGAATAGCAGGAGACATCTTCACCATTGTTTGCTCCGCACAGCCAGTGGGCAGCTGAATGAGTTTATCGATACCCTCCAGGTTTAGACAGTTCTCTACTGACTCGCCCATCACTCCACCTGCAAAATAACAGGCTCATCATCTCAATCATACACTATATGAAAGAGTATGATAGAGAAAAAACAATCTATCTATCTATCTATGCCATCTCACCTTTAAAACTCATAGAGATTTCTGAGTCTCTCCCACCAGGGATCTCATCAGTAGGGCCTGGAATATCGATCTCTAATTTTCTCACTGTGCACAAGAAAATAAAAAGAGTTCACACAGTGATGAATAGCTTAAGAACAGATCTGGTGATTGTTTTAAGCCTACTGGATTCTTACATTTCGCATCAATGCTGTACTTTCTGTCAATAGTGGCAATTTCACCTTCCCCCTAAACGTGAAGGATTCAAAAGAGAGTTTGTCAGTGTCATACTAAATTAATTGTAGGATATACAGTTGAAGTCAAAAGTTTACATACACCCTGCAAAATCTGAACATCTTGCAGAATTTCAGTATTTTGTGTCTTTGAACCCTTTCCAACAATGACTGTATGATTTTGAGATCCATCTTTTCACACTGAGGACAACTGAGGGACTCATATGCAACTATTACAGAAGGTTCAAACACTCAAGAAGGAAACACAATGCATTAAGAGCCGGGGGGTGAAAACTTTTTTAATTTAAAGATGAGGGTAAATGCAACTTATTTTGTCTTATGAGAAACATGTAAGTATCTTCTGTAGCTCCTGAAGGCCATTACTAAATGAAAAAAAAAAAAGATATTTAGGGAAAATAAGAAACATGTACACACCTTCATTATGTTCAAAAGTTTTCACACCCTGACTCTTAATGCTTCGTTTTTCCTTCTGAAGCATCAGTGAGCTTTTGAACCTTCTGTAATAGTTGCATATGAGCCCCTCAGTTGCCCTCAGTGTAAAAAGTTGGATCTCAAAATCATAGTCATTGTTGGAAAGGTTTTAAATACAAGAAATGCTGAAAAACCAAAGAAGTTGTGGGACCTGAAGGATGGGGATCTCAAGAACAGCGGGCAGTTTAACTGTTCAGGACAAAGGGACTCATGAACAACTATCACTGAACAAACAAACAACAAAAAAAAACACAGCTGTGGATCATTCAGGTAACAACACAGTATTAAGAATCAAATGTAAGTAAACTTTTGAAAGGGGTGATTTTTATAAATTCATCTATTATTTTCTCTTGTGGACTATATGTGAATATCTTATTCAGGTCAGTACTCAACAAAAAAATAACATGCATTTTGTATGATCCCTCTTATTGTGGTAAAATAATTACAATTTTGCAGATTCTGCAAGGTGTATGTAAACTTTTGACTTCAACTGTAAAAACACTTCCTTAAGTTTCTCAGGTATGTGGCACTGAAGTGCAGTAAAATATGGGTATGCCAACTTAACACACTTTACCTCCACACGGAGCATCTTTTCCACTCCGTCACTAGCAGAGTCTGAGGCTTGAGCCAGCACTCTGATGGGGATATTCCCGATAACAAGGGGCACCACGGTGAAATACACCGCCACTGCTGAGTTACCAGGAACCATGACCTCCTCCTTTACCTCATTGCCGCCAGCAGTGCACAAACCTTCCACCTTATCCATCTGCACTGCTACCTAGAGAGACATGATACGCATTTTCACTCTTTTT
>JAHKKF010537480.1:0-19539 GCA_019740295.1 Labeo calbasu
CAAGATGGGTAAGATTGTATTTTTTTAATAAATATATACACAACATGCATAGCTTTTTACATTGATGAAAGCATGATAAATGCAACCATAGTGTACACTACCAGGCAAAAGTTTTTGAACATTAAGATTTGTAATGTTTTTAAATAAGTCTCATCTGCTCATCATTTATTTGATCCAAAATACAGCAAAATCAGTAATATTGAGAAATATTTTTACTATTTAAAATAACTGCTTTCTATTAGAATATATTTTAAAATGTAATTTATTCCTGTGATTTCAAAGCTAAATTTTCAGCATCCTTACTCCAGTCTTCAGTGTCACATGATCCTTCAGAAATTATTCTAATATGCTGATTTACTGGTCAAGGAAGTATTGTTGTTATTATTATTATTTTCATTATTTGAAACATTTGAGTACAAAGAATCATCAAAGAAACCTGAAAAATACTCAGCTGTTTTCAATGTAATTATAATAGTAAATGTTTTTTGATTTCTTTTTTTAAATTTTTTTTTTGATGATTTCCGAAAGATCATGTGACACTGAAGACTGGAGTAATGATGCTAAAAAAACAGCTTTAAAATCACAGGAATAAATTACAGTTTAAAACATATTCAAATAGAAAACAGTTATTTGAAATAGTAAAACTATTTCAGAATTTTACTGTTTTTGCTGTACTTTGGATCAAATAAATGCAGGCTTGGTGAGCTGAAGAGACAGAAAAATTTACTGTTCAAAAACTTTTGACTGGTAGTTTATCTCTATAGTAGAGTGTATTTTGTGATCTAATGCACTAAAACTAATTTTCAATTACTGCTTCAGTCTCAAATTTTGTTAGGTTTATTATGCATAGTCCTAAATAGCCCTTTTATTGATTTTGTTTGTATAGACCAATTCAGTGTTAGCAAACAGTGATGATGTTTTTTTTGTGGGCAGAGCATATCTGGTGGCAGAAAATGACAGTTTTCATATAGCAGTCTGTGGAAGCCATAGAATAAAATAATTGAAAAAAATAAATAAAAAATGTCCATTTGAGTTTATATTTCAAAATTCAGACTTTTTTCTTGCAATTCTGAGATTATATCTCACAATTCTGATAACAAAAATTAACTCGCCGTTCTCTCTTTTCTCCTTGGCTCAGAATCATAAGGTTATATCCCATATTTCTTGCCTTTTTGCGCCTCAGAATTGACAAACTTGCTATTGTAAGTTAAATCGAGTGAGTTATAAAGTCCAAACTAGGAGATTTAAACATGCATTTGTGAGAAAAATAGTAAGAATTGTGAGATAAAATAGGTAAATGTTGTGTGAAATGTTATAGTTTTAATTAGTATTTCATGCTGTGAGTGTAGGGCTAATAGAATATGTCCCCTACGAACTGCATATGTGAATATTAGGTAGATTTATTGTTTAAATCAAATTTATGCTTTAAAGGTAGAGATATCATAGCAGGTTTCATCTATTAGCCCATCCGTTTAAACATCTGCGTTTAACTTCAAATGGCATCTTTGACGACAGTATTCCATAAAAATGATTTGCATTCCGATTCTGACATCCAAAGGCAAAACAATACATTGTATCTCTTAATCCATGGATTTAACTTTTTTCCCCTTCACTTGTTACCAGTGTTTTTCTGCCACCACAATGCGCGCACAGCTGCAAGTAACTGTGACGTCTACTCCAAGTTGGTTCAAGTTTTCAGCTGTAAACGTAATGTAGAAGCAAGAGTAAGTTTTCATTATTCAGACAGTTCATAATTCCTAAAGGAAAATAAATAAGTTTAAACTCAACTAGTTGCTGTTACCTTGACTTCACGTGACTCTTAGAGTGCTCGACTTGCTTGGCGTGACCGTGAGCCACTGACTTGACTTGTCTTGTTTGATGGATTGATTGTGTTCACTGCAGACCTGAAGACTTGAAACCTGGTTGTGACTTGCATATGAGCGGCTTACTCCCACCTCTGCTGTTTTCCCACTGCGCCTGTGAGTGTGGATCTAAATTGGGTCCTGAGTCCCAGCATGATGCCGGCTGAAACGAGGATGTGTTTGCCTGTATGTACGGCGAGATTCTTCTCAGAGACACCTAAAGTTTCTTTTGTCTCTTAAAGCTGAGATATCAGAAGTTGTCTTACAATTGTTCTGTAGACAATCCTCATTGCGTAAAATAAACTTTTGTAGTTGTAGAATGTGATCTTCTTTATTAATTACAGGGTTAAATTTACCAGTAATTACACGTCAAGAGTCAAACCTTATGTGGTAATCGGTTTCCTAAAATTTGTCAAAATAAACAGTTATGCCTTCACTGTTTCAGTGAGCTCTGGGGTCCCAGCGATGTTAATAGATACCCGTCAACAGCATATTTTCCCAGCACACCGTCTCTGTCTTAAGGCTTCCTGTGTGTTGTCTTTGTTCCCTTCCATTTTCATCCAGAAATAAAAGGCTTTTTTCCTTTTCTCCCACAGCCACTAAACTGTAATTAGCGTAATTCTTTTAATTAAAAGACCTCAGAGCCTTTTTAGACAGTCTGTGATAGCAGATGAGCCCACACACCTACAGCAGAAGTGTCACTGACAATTAGCCAAACAGGGCAAAACCATGCAGTCTCCACAATTTGACTGCGTTCACATGGATATGATGAGGAATTTTTTCGGCAGGCTGGCGAAGCATTTTCAATAGGCAGATAAAAATGCCAGCCATGCTCTGTCAAATTTCAAACATCTATAAGTTTAAAGTAACACTTCATGTATGACAATAACATCAAGTAGTCTGTCTGTATTTCTGTGAAATGAAATGATGAATGTAGGCTACTGATGTGATGAGATGCGGTTAGCTCATTATACTGGTCATGAGTCAAAGTCAAAAGCTTGCCATCCTAATGAACAGAACAGCAGAGGAAATACAACACCACCATAAGCACCCATTAAATACGTGGAAATATGTGTGTTTTTGCATGTCCAACACACTTTCATGGCAATTTGTAGGTATTTTATGTAATTGGTGGCTAAGGCCTGTTCACACCAAGGTCGGCAACTATAACGGTAAATATAATGATAAATATAGTTATAAATCATTCTAAATTTAGAAGAAATAGCAGAGTCCACATCACAATTATAATGATAACAACACAGCTAAACAATATCATTGGAACTGACCCTTCGCAAAAGTTTGCAAAATGATCCCCCTTAGTTACTGATCCTATGTCAGCACACCGTGACTCTGACGTCACACATCATGTTCTCACTTTGCAGAGCAAAGAGGACACTGACAATACGCTGACAGACAAGACAGAGCAGATTACTTTTGGCATGAAACAAAGCATCAGCTTTAAAATGCTGTCAGTTTTTAAGAAATTCAAATAATGAATACCATTATGTGGCTCTTTAATGTGTCTTGACAGATCACTGTAGCGCCTCAGTTCAAGTGGCACGTGAACGGTTCATCGCTTTACCTTTTCACTAGTTATAGTATGAAATAAACATGAATGAACATCGGAAAGTATCTTCTTTCAACAGTTTAATGTCAATACACAATATTTTTCAAGTTTAAGTCCACCTGCGTTAATCTGCTCTGCTGTCTGGTTTGTTTGCCGTTGGCGTTATGATTGGTCAGATCAATCAAACTGCCGGCACAAGGTGAACTGGAATCACTATAAAAACTTTTTTCCAGCTAATGAACCATAAAAATATTTACAACCAATGAGAATCCATCCTGCTTTAAAGCGCTTAAGGAGAATGTTATCTGTACTAATATAGTAGGGCTTTTTTATTGATTAATTTGAATGTAATGTTTTGCCTGGATTTTATTTTTTTAGAAATAGAGGAATTGCAACTTTTGAATAGAAATATTACCAAATGTTGAATTTAGACACTTTGACAATATGTCAATGATAACAGTAAAGAGAAAAGAACGATCCAATCGCATGTCGGCATACGTGATTAACCGTTTTACGCTTTTGTGCTGACAAAGATGTGACACAGACAGTGGAATAGGAAAAACATGCAAGAAGATAGGAGTCTTCTTTTAACTTGATCGCCACGGTTTTAGAATGTCGTGTTATGCATGAGAGAGATGCAAGTGCAACGGTCAAACGTCAATGTTTAAGTAGAAAAAATGAAAAGCAGCGCAATCAAATAAAAACTATGTGAAGAACTACTACATACATTTAATGTTTGCAACACGATGACAGGCTGAAAGCTGCTGTTAATTAATTTTTACATGACATTTATAGTTAATAATAGTCTACTGGTGTTTTACCTTCAGTAATTTAGAATTTAAATTACCTTGACTTTTGAGGGTTTTTTAAAAGCATTTTCCTCGTATTATTTCTTAACATATATTAATTTTAAGACAAGTTTGTACAAGATGTAGTTGTAGTTCATGCATCTTTTCTGCAAAGATATTTAACAAGTGATTTGTTTAACATTTACGTCATGTTGAATGTGTGGTGCACTTGGAATAGAATTTTCTTAACTAGAGGGTTAATAAAGAGAAAAAGTTGAATCATGCTGTAGTTACATTTTCAAGTTGACTAGTTAAAAAACGTAAATAATAATAATAATAATAATAATTAGAGAATCGGTCATATATTCTGAAAAAAACAAAACAAAAAAAAAACAAGATTTATATTTTTTGCCATATCAGGCTTACTTCCATGTTAAAGAATAAGGTGGATAGTTTAAATCCGTTTCAAATGACATCGTATGAATTCATAGGAAAACGCATCATTTATATTTGGCTATGGCCTACTGCGCAAGACTGTTAAGAACAATTTTGTACGTGCAAATGCAAGAATATCCACGTGTGAGTGTGACTGTTTGTCATAAATGAGGTTATGAGGTGGATAATGTTACAGAGTTTCACTCCTCTGCCTTCCCAAGTTTCTATACTGTAATTACATGCATGAAAATCTCCCTCTGTTCTCTCTCTCTCATGGAATTCATGCATAATTACTTGCATAATTATAGTTCTCTCCATTCTGCCGTTATGGTTTTGTCTTGCTCACCGTAGCGCTCTCTCTCCCGTTCGCTCGGATCCAGAAGCATATCGTAGGCTGTTGTATCGCGCAACCGTTATCGAGCGGCTTACAGTGCCTCTCCTGCGCCGTTCTCGAAATGGAGTATGCGAGAGGCCCTGCTGAGAAAAAGTGGTGCACACTCCCTGCTCGTGCGCTTCAGATGAGTGTTTGTTTGAGTCCTTGTACTCTGGAGTTAAGAGAGTTTGGTAAGAGAGACACAAGGATGTCAACTTTACCCATTTAATTTTTATGGAGGCAATGTGAATGCGACGTCCCAGCAGGTACAATTAGCAAGAATGCTTAGCAACAGAAATGTCACTGATGAGGGAGTCAAGAAACATGGGAAGATAAAGTGGAGCGTTGATGGGACCGTTACAGCTGGGTGTAAGGTGTTATTTACAAATGTCTTAGGAGTTTATTTGGTTATAGCCAACGCTATGTAGATTACCTAAAAACTGTAATCCGTTACTGATTACAAATTACACGACAAAAATTGTAGTTAGTAACTACACATTTTAGGTAATATAATCAAAGTACTTTTAGATTACTTTTTTTTACCTAACTTGTTTATCACACTGATTTAAATAGGATAATATTGACATAAAAATACAAAGAGTATAAAAATATATTCCATCTGTTGCTAACAACATGAAGTGCATTAAACATTATATTAGGTTACATCGAAGTTTCCTAAACTAATGTTTGTGAAGGAGCTGCAGGGGTTTATGAGTTTAATTAAAGCTAATAATTAATTAAATCACAAAAATGTTAAATTAAAATATATTTATCATTAAAATCAATCAAAATAAAAACTTGAAATATTTGTTTACCTGCATGTCATGTGACCTAAACCAACCTCGGAGAACTGTGAGCATGTAAATGCGATAATTATCATATTTACTTTAAAATCTCAGGGGTACTTCAAGTAAATATAAGTAAAAGAGTATCAGATGACAGAGAAGTTTGTACAATTTTAATGTGTTTGAAAGACAAAATCTTTCCAAAGACATAAAAATACATGGTTAAATAACCTACAAAGTGATAATTTAAATAAAAATCAATGTGTTCATCAGGAGTTGATGCAATGTTGAAACACTTCTTAAGCCTGAAATGATTTTTGTAAATCAGTGGTCAAATGCTGTGTCCCCAAATGCTTTGTGCGAATAACGTTATTGTGTAAATAATACGTCATGATATACAACATATGTATATCATGCAATCCATAAAAAAAAAAGTAACTGTACTCTGATTATGAGTATTTTAAAATGTAATTTAATCTAATTATGGGTACTTAATTTTTGGAATCTGTTACGTAATCCTGATTTCATGTAATCACCCTTAAGGAAAAAGAAGTTTAGAAGTAAGTGTGCTATTAGTATACTTCTTTTAAACTAAAATAGGAAAGTATGCTTTTAGTCTACTTTTTATGTACTTCTCAGAAATGGGCTTTGTGTACTTCTCAGAAATATACTTAAAATTACATTTAAGTATACTTGACTTATACTTACAAAAAGTCTAAATATATTTGAGCTATTCTTGTGCTCCTAGAATCCATGTTTTCATTGTTATATGGTAGGGGGTACACATCTAGTAGTACACATCTTCTGTACACAATTTTCAAAAAAAAAAATACAAGTGAAGAAGAGACTGAAACAACAGATGCTCCCACATGTAATCTAACAGGATCCTCAGACATCAAAACAGTGTCAAAACTGTAATGTTATGGAATAAAATGTCGACCAACAAAGGGGTAATAATGAATGTCAAGCTTTGGTGTGTTGATCGACCCCATCTACGTTTTGATTATGTCATTCCGAATCCAATTCATAATTTTTTTCCAGCTTTTGTTTCAAAATGTTGTTTATTTCTTAATTTTTTATTTAAACTTACCCACATTTGTGTTTTAAAAAAGAATGCATGAAGCTGGAATAAAATGTTTTTGTTTACAAACAGATACCCTGTTTTTTCTTTTGATGTTTTGTATGTTCAGATATTCATATAAAAAGCATACTTGCAGTATAAAACTATTAAACTACTATTTGACTGAGACTACTTCAAAGTGTACTAAAAATGCAACAAGTATTTAATCAGTAAACTGTATAGTATACCTATAAATTCACTTTTAGTATAGTGTTAGTACAAACCAAATCATAGATGTAATCTAGTTGTGTACTCAAAATTTACTACTGTTATGCTTAAAGTATACTTTTATATACTAGAAAGTGGGCCAATTTAGTCCCAAAGAGTACTGAAATAGTACACTTACAAGTATACTCCTAGTACACTGATATTTTTATACTTGCTACATAAAGTATACTTAAAAATATACTAGAACTTTGGAACTATGGAACTTAGTATACTACTTCACTACTTAAAAAACAGTGCGTTTTCATATAGGATTGAAGGATTAGCTTTATAAATAATGTAAGTGATGGTAAAAGCTCATTTAGCTATGTAGGCTAAAGACAAAAAATGCAAAAACGTTTCTGGGTCACCAATATAGGCAAAAAAATATTATTTTGTGTGGGTCAGGTTTTACTTATATTGAAGGGAGCAGCCGAGAGAAATTGCTTTAAAAACACTAGGTTTCTTAATAAATTCTAAATATTAAACATCTGAGTGAAGGTTAGGCATAGAAAGGTTATAGAAAATATCCTTATAAAAACAAGTCAATTGAAAATCTCTAACGTGCAGTAAGTTACATGTGTATTTGCTCCCTAATTACCTCAAACTTCTTGTAAGCAACAAAACGCACGTATTTTAACATTGCGCATGTCTGTACATTTTCTTATTATACATTCTCAGCAAAGAAAAACTTTCAAGTAACTTAAATCCTGTTCTGTCAGTAAATTATTAATTTATAAGGTTTCAGATGCAAGGGACAAATGTAACTTAATTACAGCTCTAATCATGAGAATGTCCTGAAGCTATTGTTGAGTAAGTTAGGTGCGCTATCTGCTGGTCAGTTCGAGAAGCTTTTGTTTGTTTCCCGCTCTTCAGCAGTTCAGTCAGTTCACAAACTGACAAACGCAACGGTCTCCGCTTTACTCCTCGTATAATAACGGACGTGGTATTTACATAACAAAATTAAACCTCCTGTCTTCATGTTGCTGACTGTTTTTTCAATTTTAGCCAATTTCTCAAGCCCACCTTCTGTCGCACGGATCAGGGATTCAGCAACGCCGTCCTGGATCGAGCGAATCTCGGGCCGCAGCAGCTTCTCCCAGCGGAGCCGCGGTGGTGTGTTTGTTTTACGGGTGTGTAAATTAGCCGTAATTCGTTTGCTCAGTAATGACGTGGGAGAGAGCTAATTGGGGCAGTGTTGATGGGTGCGTAAATGAGTCTCTAGTGTGATATGCTAATGAGACCCTGATTCTCTAACTCTCCCTGATCAGCTAGCAGACATAGGGGATGAATGATATAATTTTGTTCACAAACATATAAACAAACGTCAATGGCGGCTTTTACTTTAAGTTTACTATGAAAACAACACAAATTTTTTGATTTTTCATGTGCTTTTATTTCAAGCGAATGAACTTGACATACCATCAAAGAAAAAACTACATTATTAGTCCGATTACACTAACACAAACAGTACCGGTATTACCATATTACCTTAGTTGCTTTTAAATAGTACCATGTAAATGAGCAAGGGATATCACTGAGTACAGTGGTATTATCTGGTAGCACCACAGTACTTTTTGTAAGCGTCAAAAGTAAAAATGCAGAGAAAAGTCAGCATAGTGACAATTTCAATCTAAATCAATCATTTTAAAATTTTTTATTGCTTTTCTGACACTCATGATGCCGCCTTACAGCTGTGTTAGGGTATCTTCATGGCTGTGTTCACTTCTTCTCCTCTTTTTCTGTTATGACTGAAAAGAAAACAATATGACATTAGGATATAATACAGAGGGTTGAGGGTTTAGCTACAAACTCAGTCAGTAATTTTAAATGCTACAAGTGAGCTTTAGGCATCACAACATTATAATGTACAGTATAATAGATTTGGGCTTTGCTAAAGCTTACATTTAACTACAGAGTAATAATTTTAGATTAATAAGTTTTTAATGAGTAACATTAAGTAGGCAAATGCAATTTAAATATAAAAAATAGGGAAAATGAGCATGCACAATTAAATATTCAACATTAACAGGTAAATATACTGTGCATCTCTAATCATTATTGCATAAGCAGTAGGGGTGTAACGGTTCACAAAATTCACAGTTCAGTTTGATACGACACAGTGGTGTCACGGTTCGGTACGTTTTCAATACAGCAAAAAGAACGAAATGCCAGAAAAATTTCTTAGATTTTTTAATATTTTTTTTTTTATTGTTTAAACTAACAAAGTATGATCTTTTATTTTTACTTTGAACAATGCAGTGTGCCGAACAACAATTGCATCTCAGACCATCTGCAAGAGTTAGATTTTATCACGTGAGGAGAGTGAGTCAAGCTGACGAGGTGAGAAAGACAAGAAATTTGAGAAAGATTTAGTTTCGAAACAAAATACAAAAAAAGGCCAGCATTAAAAAATATTTTACTCTTTGGAAGGCCTTTTGACTTTTGCCGTTTATCTAAGATGATTTTGGAAGCTTTTTTTTAACATTAATTTCTTTATTTGGTTCACCGTGTTTGTTGATTTTCAGTGTTTTTTAGGCCTACTTAAACTTTGTTATTTAAGTTATTTGTTATTTTATATTAGGCCTATAGCATGCTGTATTTGTATGTTTAATATAAGTGAGTTTGTTGTACTGTTTTGTTGCTGTCAATTAAATCAATTGATGCTGAATTGCCACAAATTCGAAAGTGAAAGTAAAATGCGCAGAGGCATTTACAAGTTATTTAAAAGCGAATAGAAGCAAGGAAAAGAGAGAAAACTCTACCTCATCGTCACAACCCTACTGTGTTTTTATTGTTGGGGCGGGGGGATGATGACATCACATTGCCTGTTACGTTGTTTGCACTGTGAGCACCATGGCACTGAGAATGTTATATTTCACACACTTTAAGCTCTTTTGCTTTCCAAATGAAATAGGATAGGTCCAACGAATCGTTCGGTTTGTAATGCGTACCGAACCGAAAGCCACATACCGAACGGTTCAATACGAATACGTGTCATTTACACCCCTAATAAGCAAAGTTTCACACAGGAGATAGTGGAGATTTTTGGCTGTACCTCGAACCTCCAGCTTACACTCCACTTCATCCTCTCCCAGGTCATTGATGGCTTTGCATGTATACTTCCCTCCATCAAACAAGCTGGGCTTGCGGATGTTTAAAGTCAGCACACCCTGGTTATTCTGCATGAGATACTTTGGATCCTCTCCAATAATCATCTTATTCTTCATCCATATAATCTTTGGCTGGGAGAAGAACAAAAGAGAATGAGAAAGAGAGTGCATTGTTGTTTAATGGGCTTAAAAACGACTGCATGGGCGAATGGCTTTATATAGTCAGACACTATACTAACACTTACTTTTGGGTACCCACGGACAGCACAGCTGATGGCAGCGCTGTAACCTGCGATAACGGATCTGTCCACGAGAGGTGTAATAAACTTAGGAGAGCTGCACATATCTTTTTCCTTGTAGGGTTGCATTTTTTGTTTAAGACCTAAGAGAAATAAGGGTTACACATTACAAGTGTAACCCGACACTTGGATAATAATCATCATGCAAAACAACATTTAGTGCTTCAAGATTAATTTTTAAACCACCGGACTGTAGGTACCTGTTTTGGCGATGACAGCTGTGTTTTTGCTGATGCCAGCATCATCGCTCATGCCACAGATGTTCTCGCTGAACACACGGAAGGTGTACTCGTTCCCCATCACCAGATCAGACACGGTACAACTAGGTCTGCGATTGTGTTCAAGAACCGTGAACCACTCCTAAAAGGAGAATGAGCCAAAGATAGATTTGTAGTTAAACAGCTATACAAATAAAGAACATCTGCTGTTATTGGCTTTGTACATAAATAGAAACCTAGATACACCACTCTCTATTCACTTTTGGTTAGGATATGCCCTAAAGCTTTCTCATGCTGCTAATTTTTAAAGGGGACATCGGATGCAAAATTCACTTTTACATGGTGTTTGCATATAAATATGTCTTAGGAGTGTGTGGACACAACCACCCTACAATGATAAAAATCATTCACTCCTTTTTTAATTCCTAAAAAACCTAAACGGTATAAATTATCAAGCCGTTTTGATTTTCTGAGCAGTATGATGTCATATTGCTCAGGCCCCGCCCACAACTGCTGACAGACTGTCCCGTTTAGCATATTTCCACCCTCAGCCAAGTGTACGCTGTCCTCCAATTTTCTCCGCGTTTGAGCAGCTGTAGCGACAACAATGTCTCGTAAGCAATGGAGGTGTTTTGTAGTTGGATGTAGAAGTGAACACGAGTCTTCATTTACTCCCGACAACTTTAAGTACACAAAATATGGAAGAGAGGGGTGGGGTGAGCAGTAGCTCATTTTCATTTAAAGAGACACCAAAATGGGTCACTGTGACGAGAGCTGTATTTGACAAGGTAAAATGGGTGTTGTTTAACACGACCATTATGGAACTTTAATGAAAGTATGTTGCAGACATTTCATGAAGACCCAAAGAATGATAAAAATGAATGACAGAATAATAAAAAAAAATGAATGAATGATAAAAAACACCAATTAAATAAAATAAGTTATCAAAATCTTGAAAAAATAACCAGTATTCTCTGCTCTCAAATGCCGGAGGCGTGTCTGTTGTCAGCGCTAAAACCACAAACACCCGTCCCGCTTTGCGTTGTACCACACAGCATTTTCACCCCTTGTCCCACATGTAGTATATTAAGAAAATGTCTGTTGGTTTTTAATTGTCATATTAAGAAAATGTACACACGTTCTTTTGCCTTTTTAAGAACACTTTTTATTTATTCTTTTTGCGGCGTAGCCTAGTTTCCACGCATTCCAGACCAACGGAATCCAACACCACCAATGGAAATGGTCAACTGCACATGGAAAAACACAATTCATTTCAATCTCCATTAATTTAAAAAAATAAAAAAAAATTGATGCAGCTTTTAGACACGACTGTCTTCTTATTTTAATAGTTTGTTTGAGGTGGTTTCTATAGCGTTATTTTAATGACAAATGCTCAGAGCGAGGGCGCATCAAAATGCGCAAGCACAAATCTCTTTTCTCGCAGGTGGATTCTCTTCACTCTCATACAAAACAGACACGCTGTCTCTTGCTTACAAGTGCTCGCTCAGAAACATAAATAAGCGCATATGACGGGATGTAAATCAGTATTTACATAGCATAACAGTAGAAAATATATGTCTCGCACGTGTCCCACAAAATCACATCTACTGTCCTGCAACAGATCTATTGGCAGGTGGTCACTCTACCACTCGCGGGAAAGCTGCCATCTCTCTCAACTCTGAAATACAAATAAATTTAAATAAGGAAAACAAGGTGTTTTGTAAATTAACGCAACCAGGTTATATGCATTTACGTGACAAAGGCATAGCTAGCTAGCAAACTGTAGGCTGTAGTAACTAACAGTAATGACAGTAACTACTGATGCTAATGTGCTCTAGTTATTATAGTGTTAGTGGAGGGCCCATGCTCAGCGGCTCTGATGTGTCAACGAGACACGATTTCAGGCTCGCCCAAAAAATCCTGAACACAAAAATGGTCCACAATTCAGTACTACATAGTTTAGTCTTTGTAACATGTTTTTAGCAATATATTCTCTGAATTGCTTTTACACAGACTTAAGATTTAAGGGGCATAACCTACTAATTATAAAGTGTTCACATACTGTTGTCCAATATTGTAGCTGGTTTACCTTGGTTTTCAAGTCGGCCTTTTGGATGGTATAGCCAATGATCTCTGAGTTGCCATTATCTTTTGGAGGCTTCCACTCCAAAGCAGCATTGAAGCCCCAAACGTCAGTTACAGTGACAGCAATTGGAGGCCCAGGCTTGTCTTTGAGCACGAAAAGGAAAGGGAAAGAAAAAAAGGACTGTAGGTATTACTGTAGAGCTTGACACCAATACTCTGTCCTAATTTCAACTATGAGACTAATTAGTGGCACTTAACGGAGAAGAAGCTACAAGTGAGTGAGCAGAGGAATGATAAAAATGAAAGAGGGATAAAATGAGGGAGAAGAGAAAAAGAGGGTTAGCGCGTGAGGTAAGGATAGTGAGATCAAGCTAAAAAAAGAGAAAAAAGATTGAAAGCGAGAGAGTTGGAGTTTGCGGCTGGGAGCGGTTGGCATTAATCCTGGGCAGGCTGCTGGGATGCTGGCAGCAAACTGTGACTAAATGGCTGTCTGGCTCATCTGAAGGGTTTTTGCACTCTCATTAGCTTACCTCCCAGCGGGAACACAGAGTGAGTGTCCCCTAATCCTATCCTAATCCCGTTCAACACCAGGAATAATCCAAACAACACCCCGCAGAATAATCCCTGCAACCGAACTGACCTATGACATCCTCGATTTTGGTGAAAGTGTAAGTGTTTAATATGAAACCTTTCTGACAGTTTAGGAGTTGGAAATTCAGCGTCACTTTTCAAAGTGATCCTCAAATACTTTCTACGGGTTAACCAAATTAACCTGACTCACACTTCACTTCGCAAGGAAATGAACCTTTTGAACTGTGCGGTTTAATCCTTTAATTTTATGTCATCGCTGAATTTGTGGCTCTAGTGATGTCTACAATCTTGATGTGAGTGATCTCCACAAATGAATGCGCAGCATCTTCAACAACCTTAAATACAACTTAAAAAAAAAAAAATTAGAAATGGCTCACCTAGAATTTTTGTTAGCAAGGTAAAACTCTGCGTATTCAAAGGGATAGTTCACACAAAAATGAAAATTCTGTCATTAATTACTCACCATCATGTCGTTCCAAACCCTTCAGAACAAAAACTAAGATATTTTTGATGAAATTCGAGAGCTTTCTGATCCTGCATAGACAGCAATGCAACTGACATGTTCAAGGCCCAGAAAGGTCATTAAAATCCATGTGCTCTCGCAGCAGTATGAAGAAGAAAGTCGTATACACCTAGAATGGCTTTTTCATGATTTACTCATTTTTGGGGCCACTCTGACTTTCTCCAACTCTTGACTTTCGAAATTATGTTGTTGTACATATCCCTATTAAAACATCAACCAAATCATTTTGTTGACACCTACCTACAATCTGGATCTCAAGATTGACTTTGTCCTCCATGTTCTCAATTTGCACGGAAAGGGTGTACATGCCAGAGTGCTCTCTGGTTGCCTGCCTGATGAACAGGATAGTGTCCACTTCACTTGTGCGGATATTCACTAGCCCGGCGTCTAGAGGTGAGTCATCCTTAAGCCAGGTCACCACCGGACGCGGTTTGCCCTGATAACGGTCGACATGGTGTAAGTCGATAATTTGAACTGCTGCAAAGCCCAGCGACTGAACAGAAAAGTAGCACGACACAAGTACAGAGCAGAAGAATGTATGTGCATTACTGACCTGGAAGGGAATGACAAGGTTGACCTTCTCACCCACTCGTTTGATGTACTTAGTCCTAAGCTGCCGAGGGAGGCGGATTTTAGGACGCTCTGAGAGAGGAGATTGAGAGAGGAAAAAGACAGAAGAAAACGTGCTGAAAACAGACAGTTGGGTGTTTATGTACTTCATGTTCAATGCGTCACTGACAAGTGTGTTGTCAAATGAAAATTTACTCATCCCTATGTCATCCAAGTTGTTCATGTCTTTCTTTCGTCATTCGAAAAGAAATGAAGGTTTTTGAGGAAAACATCACAGGATTTTCGCAAAGCGATTGGTTATTTTCATAAAAAAAATAAAAATGTATATACTTTAACCACAAATGCTCGTCTTGCACTAGCTCGACTTCACACATTATGTAATTGGTTTGACCTTTCCAATGTGATTACGTAATCCCTGTTGAAAAAATCCAGCATATGCTGGTTAGGTATGTTTTGAAGTATGGCTGCTGGTCAAGAGCTGGTTTAAGCTGGTTCTTAGCTGGTCATGTGCTGGTCCTAAGCAACTAGCTCCTGCTTAGGACCAGCTTAGGACCAGCACATGATCAGGTTAACCCAGCTCATGACCAGCTAAAACCAGCTCAAACCAGCAGCTGTACCTAAACAGACCTAACCAGCATATGCTGGATTTTTCAGCAGGGATGAGTGAAGTGGTAGATGCACATAGTGCAAGACACGCATTTGTGGTTAAAAAGTAAACAAATTTTTATTTGTTTTAGAAAATGACCAATAGTTTCGCTAGACAAGACCCTTATGCCTTGGCTGGAATTGTGTAGAGTCCTTTGAAGCTGCATTGTAGCTGCAATTTAGACCTTCAACCCATTGATCCCCATTGAAGTCCACTATATGGAGAAAAAACCTGGAATGTTTTCCTCAAAAACCTTCATTTCTTTTCGAATGAAGAAAGAAAGACATGAACATCTTGGATGACGTGGGGTTGAGTGAATTATAAGGACATTTTCATTCAGTAGTGAACTAATTCTTTATAGGGATAGTTTACACAAAAATGAAAGTCGGTGAAGTCCAATGTTTTGGTGTTTTCAGCATAACTTTGCCCTATTTTCTCCTATTTTTTTGGAAGACAGAGACTGTATATTTTAAAAGTGTATATTGCCGAAGGATTCATTTTGGCAGTTTTCAGGAGTCTGAAATGGACTGAACTCCACAAACTCCCATTTGACTCTTTAGAATGTGTTGTATGTTGTTTGTGTGCAAGTATGCATGTGCGCGAGTCTCACCGACGATCTCCCGAATGGTGACAGCTTGCGCCAACTCAGCCGGAGGGCTACGACCAGCGATGTTCACAGCTGTCACCCTGAACAGCATCTTCTCCCCAATGGGCAGCCCTCTGACCCTGTAACTATTCTTCTCAACAGGGGTCTCGTTGGCCTGCACCCATTCAGTGGCTGCAAGTTCCACCATGAGCAAAGCAAGCGGCAAACCAACAAGATATGTAAACATGTCAAAAAATGATCAAAAACGATTACTTCACTTTTGAAACTGAGACGGCACTCTACGTCAGTTCTATCGCAAAGTCCACAGTGTGCCTCACCTCCCTCAACGCAATATTCAATGATGTATCCATCAATGCCACCGGCTCCAATTCTCTCTGGGGGAAGCCATTTTAGAGCACAGGTACCATCTGTAACGTCGTCCACCATCAAGCGCGTTGGTTCACTAGTTGGTGCTATGAAGGAGAATGAATTGAAATATGTGACCCTGGACCACAAAACCAGTCATAAGTAGCGCAGGTATATTTGTAGCAATAGACAACAATATATTGTATGAGTCAAAATTATTGATTTTTCTTTTATGACAAAAAATTATTAGGATATCAAGTAAAGATCATGTTCCATGAAGATATTTTTTAAATTTCCTATCTTAAATATATCAAAGCTTAATTTTTTAATTGTAATATGTATTATTAAAAACTTCATTTGGACAACTTTAAAGGCGATTTTCTCAATATTCTGATTTTTTTGCATCCTCAGATTACAGGTTTTCAAATAGTTGTATCTTGAACAAATATTGCCCTTTCAAACAAACCATACATCAATGGAAAGCTTATTTAATCAGCTTTCAGACATTTACAAAATTTGACCCTTATGACTGTTTTTGTGGTCCAGGGTCACATATATGAACTGAATTGAAAAAGCTGTAAAATAAAGCAAAAGTTGTAACAGACAGTCAAATGAGGAACTGACCAATGGGCATGAAGGGTTTAGAGGTGGCGCTGGGCTGGGAGATGCCAATACCGTTAACAGCAAATACCCTCATCTCATATAACACTCCCTCAATCATCTTCTTAGCCTCGTATGTTGTGGACTCATAAATGTCAAAGTTCAGCTTTGTCCATCTGGAAGAGCCCTTCTTCTTTCTCTCCATTAGGTAACCTTGAGAGTGCACCAAACGTGTAAGTGTTACATTTTCTGGGTATGTTTCAAAAAACCAAAACTGACAAAATATTACAAGGATGCATTATTGGATGTCAAGGATGGTGAGGATCTGTTTTACCTTTCACTGGAACTCCACCATCAAATTTGGGTGGATCCCACTGGATAGCAGCATTGTCCTCACCCACTCCAGTGCATTTCACATTGTCAGGTGGATCAGGCACATCTAAACACAGTGCAAAAAAAAGTACAGAGGTGAGGAATTGTAATGAAGAGATTTGACAAAGCAGCTAATGAACACAGAAAGAGAGATGGTGAGATGAACTCACTCTTCATAGATGAACTCACCAACAATCTTAACCATGACATCAGCCTTGTCCTCTCCTGCTGGGTTGATTACAGTGATATGATAGAGGCCCTCGTCAGATCTCTCTGCCCCTTCAATAACAAAGCAGCTCAGGTTCTTCCTGGTCTCCACTCTCACACGCCCTTCAGCTTCAGAGATCTCCTGCATCATAGAAAAATCATGCTTTCAAGCAAGGTGATACACTGGAGATACTTGATTTCCATATCTTACGTGATGTAGGAAAATCAATTGTGACCACAGACCAATTGATCTAAAATGAAAATAAATCATCTGAAATAAATAAGCTTTCCATTGATGTATGGTTTTGGTTTGTTAGGATAGGAAAATATTTGGCCGAGATACAACTATTTGAAAATCAGGAATCTGAGGGTGCGAAAAAAATCAATATATTGAGAAAATCACCTTTAAAGTTGTCCAAAAGAAGTTCTTAGCAATGCATATTACTAATCAAAAAATAAGTTTTGGTATATTTATGCTAGGAAATGTAAAAAATATCTTCACGGAACATGATTTTTACTTAATATCCTAATGATTTTTGGAAAGAAAACTTGATCATTTTAACCCAAATAGTGTATTTTTAGATCTTGCTACAAATATATCCGTGCTGCTTAAGACTGGTTAGGAAAGACCAGCATGAAAGTGTTCACCAGCAAAATCTGAGTGAATGGGGTCACCAGCATGGTCCTTCTGGGTAATCTGGTTGACTCTTGATGGTTAAGGTAGGGTGGTAGAAACATAATTCGAAATAAAACATATGCTGGTGACCAGCACCACTGGGCATTTCAGCAGGGTTTTCTCACTAAATCTGATATGAAAACAAGCCCATATGTGTTGTTGGCTTCACATAAGATGAGAGTATATGACAATTTGCCAGCAAGTTCTCACCGTATCTCCTTTTTTCCAGCACACAGTGGGAGGGGGCTCCCCTGTAATGTCAACATCAAACCGGAGCTTGTTTCCTGCCACGACGATAATGGTGTTTTTGTTGACAAAGCTCCCAGTGGTGTCCAGGTGGATTTTGGGTGGTTCTGGACGATAAAAGAAAGAATTGTGGCATTAAAAACTGTCACACAAAACTACATTGTTGGATGTAGGTAAGACATTTACCTTGACGAGGAACGTAATCGATCTTGATCTCTGTGGACACAAAATTATAGAGCTAGGTGAACGTTGAAATGTAAACTTTTATTTAAAAACAATCTCTGATTCTATCTCTTACCCAAGAAGTTGAGTTTGGCAGAAAGAGAAAGAGCATAACCGTCTGGTACAAAGGTGTAATCTCCTGCATCTTCAGGCTTCACGTCATCTATCACCAGCTTGTGAGTCCTGAGATACCAGGAGGTAAATGTTACAACAACAAGTGCAAGTGTGAATACACTACTGAAAGAACACAATTCTTTCAGTAGGAGAGAGCATAATGGATATTTCGATGACTAGTCAGTTTTAGCGTCCTGGCATAAGACAATATCGGTGAGGTCAAGGACGAGGTGAGCCTGCTTATGCATGAATCGATAAGCGTGGCTGTAAGTGGACTGATATACCTGCCGATGTGTGTCATTTTGATGCGGTTGCTGGGAATGACCTCCACCCCATCCTTAAACCACTTGCCAGTCACTTTCTCATCTGACACTTCACACTTGAAGACAGCCTGTTCTGCTGCCTTCACTGTCAGATCAGCTATACTCTGCAAAACCTCCAGTTCCTTCTCTATAACAGAAGAGAAAGGAGGACAATAAGGCAATTTATACTAAAAATAAATACAGAAACGTTACTGAAATATCTGCCAAATGGTGGAAGGACTAAGAAGGGAGAATTGTCATTTTGCTCTATCAAAAGAAGTACCTTCCACTTCCAGCTCTCCCTTGGACTCCCCCCCGCTAGTGTACACGTAGTATGTTCCAATGTCCTCTGTGGTTGCCTCATTGATGATGAGCCAGTGCTTTGTCCCATCTTTCTTAAAGCGATACTTTCCATCTCGGCTCAGTTCCACTCCATCCTTCATCCTGAGAGAGATGAAGAGAGACAGAGCCAGAGCAAGACAAAGAGGGACAAAGATGGAAATAATGTTCATAAGAAAGTGAGGAAGGCAATCTATGCCAAGATTACTGAAGATAAAATAAGAAAGAGTGGGACGTGTACAAAGAGAACATGGATGGAAGAAAAAAGATAGTTTGTCCAGGCCTTTGGTACGGGAGAAAATAATCCTGAAATATACTTATGATACTCAT
>JAHKKF010537482.1:0-42829 GCA_019740295.1 Labeo calbasu
ATATATATTCAATGCTGAATATAGATAAGGATCAACTGATATTTTGATGTAAAAAGTGAAAAGTCAAAACAAGGTATTGAACCTTAAAAAAATATAAAATAAAAATAATAATAGCCTAATATAGACAGGTTAATTTAGTTACAGTAAACAGTAAAAAGTAAACTTTACTTCAATAGATTTTAAATTTAAAACTATATATCTAAAAATATCTAAAACTAGATAAACTAAAAATATAATACTTACAAATATTATTACATTATATTATATTACATTAAAGCACTCACCATCACATGTCTCGCTGCGATTCTCTTCACTGTCAGACTCCATCTGGAAAAACAAACCAAAAAAAGCAGAAAAAAAAGTTAATAACAAATAGCACTTTTCAATTTCAGAGATTCATAATCCTGTTTAATAACTCATCTCGACAGAATCTCATCATCAGAGTGACGGCTAAGTTCCTGTCAGTTTAGGCTATTAATAAGTAAGCCAGATTAGCGTCACGCAAAGAGTTTATCGCATTGCGTGCATTTTATTCATTTGGCAAACAGCACACCTGCACGACGTCCCACCTTGAGATCTTAAAAAATAAGTTTCAAATGACAGGATTACAGTAAACAACAGTAGTAAAGCCCAATCCAATCAACTCGGCGAAGCATCGTCACGAGAAACGAAAGGTCAGTGAACTTTACGACAAATTAAAAAAGGGGAAATTTCACACGGCAGATCAGCTCCATTACGTGCATTGTGTGGCGTGCTTCATATTTCGGCTTGATTTAATTGACTTAGAAAGTAGAGCGACAAACTGCCAGCGCAGAGAGAGAACAGCCAGACAGGCCTTCACTTTTAAGAGGGTGAGACAGGGGCGAGCGCAAATATAATAATGCAAAAACCAGCGACAAACAAAAGTAGTAGTGTGTGTGTGTGTATGTGTGTGTGTGTGTTTAGACAAAAAGAGTTGTTAATACCGCTGCACCTACTCACTCTCCCTCTCTCCCTCTCTCTCTCGGTTTCTCTCTGCCAGCAGTGCCTTGCTGATCCCAAATAAAACCTATTAAATGTAATTATTCTGGGCTGATGGCGCTCTATAGCGGTCGGAGGGTCTGGTGAGCTCGGTGAGTCACTGGCTGGGCTGTTACTTCGCTTATAATGGGAAACATGACTCCTATCTCCCCTTCTCTCGGCTTGGCTGTTGTGATTGAAGCCACTGACCTGTCATACATTTATAATAGGGGGAGCAGGTGTGGCATTGATGGACCTTAATTTCCTTTAATAAACCTTTTATGTGGCCCACTCTTAATGCCACGCCGGCCCTCTCCCGGCTCCCGACGCGTAATAGCTTCATTACTTTTGATTACTGGGGGCCCCTATTGAGACAAACAACTCCCAAACACTATAGATTACATTCTGTAAAAACTAATGTACCTGATTAGTTCATTACACTCGCTCGCTCGTGTACACATAGACGCGCGCTAACGCCGCGCCACGCCAGAAGTGGCCCGTCGCTTCCGAACCGGCTTTTCTGAACGCCTCTTGAAAGGCCCAACTATTAAAAACCGCCGGAGCCCCGTTTTGTTTCCTGATTTCGGGTATTGTTGCGCTGCGAGAGTGAAAAGAAATCTTTTATTAGCCCCGCAAGCTGGGGTTTGTTGCAACAAAGGGTGCGCAGATTTCCAGGCTTACGTAATTTGATATTTCGCATATTCTGAGCGGAAACTTTGATGAGAGGAGGAGAACGGGCAACAGCTGGCTGCTAACAATCCCTTAAATTACACCGTCACCACCTTGCAAAATCCAACCATATGTCAACAAGCGCCAAGAACCTCAGGTAACAAGTCAAAATCAACCGAAACAACTTTGGAAATGACAGCACGAGTGCTTTCTAAGCCAAATCACAATCTACACTGTAAAAAAAAAGCTGTTTCAATTTCAAAAAATGTGTTACCCCGCCAACTTAACTTGAAATTTTACGTCTCTTAAGGTTAATTTAAGTGACAACTGGAATATTTTAGCTGACTAAACTAAAAAATGTTAAGTCAGTGGAGTAACAAATTATTTTAAGTTGAAACAACTGTTTTTTGGTAATTATTACTCCACAAGTGAAACCTCTTAGAACATTGTTTATTCATATTAAATGATATATTTGATCAGAATAAAATTTGGTTTAGTGCACATTTAGGCTTTTACACAAAACATTTTTGCTTTGTTGCACAGGTGCAATCATTTTTAAATTATTATGCATCACAAAAATAATTTATACAGATTTTTTGCAAACAGAAAATATGTGACCTAGGTCCACAAAACCAGTCAGTTTTTGGAAATTGAGATTTATCATCTGAAAGCTGAATAAATAAGCTTTTGATGTATGGTTTGTTACGATGGGACAATATTTGGCAGAAATACAACTATTTGAGGGTGCAAAAAAATCTAAATATTGAGGAAAATCACCCTTAAATCTGTCCAAATGAAGTTTTTAGCAATGCACGTTACTAATCAAAAATTAAGCTTTGTTATACTTATGGTATAAAATGTACAAAATATTTTCATGGAACATGATCTTTACTTAATATCATAATGATTTTTTGCATGCAAAACAATGTATTTTTGGCAATTGCTACAAATATACTCATGCTACCTAAGACTGGTTTTGTGGTCCAGGGTCACATGTTAATAGTTATGCACTTGGAATGCAAATGCAAGTGCATTTTTTAATTGTCTAAAGCTCACATAGAAAATGTTCCAAAAGTGACTTACAATAACATTTTATGCATTTAAAAACTGCCAGTTTTAAATCAACAGATGTTGCATCCAACCTGTTTAACTCTGGTGCAATACTTTTATGCTTTCATAAATGATTATGCTGCATATGAAAAACATGCACATGTGAGATACTCTGACTGCATCAAACAGAAACAATGGCTAATTTTACCTTTGTTTGTTTGGGCTGTAATGAATAAGATGTTCTGCGAGGTCCCCACGGGCCGCTCCGGTTACTGCACACACGTTTCTTCAGCTGTTCTAAGATGCGAGTGTGACATTCATGCTCTGAGGGCAAGAAACGACAAAAGATGTCAGTGACAAGTTGAATTACGCTCAAGGTGTCTACAGAGTATTTTTGAATCGCTAGTGTGAAATTATTTTTTACATCACAAATGTGTCCTTAAGTCAAAACATGCTCACAAAAAAAACAGAGGTTATGGGCAGTTCTGATTAATGCATACTGTAAAACATTAAAACATGCAGTTATTACTCTAAAAAGATATTTGTATCACTGCGACTCAACGCATTCATGTTGCTTTACTTAAAATAAAAAATATGATTAAGAGTCATGTTCAATTCTATAATTAATGACACTGTAAAGCATTTAAGTACTTTGAAAATCACTGTAATTCAATGGATTCAGGTTGCTTTTGTGAAAAGATTAATGATACACTGTAAAACATTAAAATGTGCAGTTTTTACTTGTTAAAGTAAAAAAAAAACCACTAACTCAATGCATTCAGGTTGCTTTAGTGATCTTAAATACTATGATTCATTGCATGCTGTAAAACATGAATTTTAACTTTAAAAAGCAAGTTCTACTTGTTAAAAATCACTGTAACAATGCACACAGGTTGCATTAGTCTATCAAATGATCTAATTAATAACACACAGTAAAACATTAAAATGTGCAGTAGATATAATAAATAAATAATATGATTAATAACACACTGTAAAACATGAAAATGTGCAGTTTTTAGTCTAAAAATAGATTTATATCTGTAAAAAAAAATACTATATCTTAATTCACTCAGGTTGCTTTAGTCATATTAAATAATATGATTTATAACACACTATAAAATATGAAAATGTGCAGTTTTTAGACTAAAATAGATTTTTGTCTGCAAAAAACGACTATAACTTAATGCACTCATGATGCTTTAGTTATTTTAAATAAATAATATGATATATAACACTGTAAAACATGAAAAGTGCAGTTTTTATCTTTAAAAAATACTTTAACTTAATACACTCAGGTTGTTTTAGTTATATTAAATAATATGATTAATAACACACTGTAAAACTTTAAAATCTGCAGTTTTTAGTGTCAAAATACATTTCTATCTGTAAAAAAATACTATAACTTATGCACTCAGGTTGCTTTAGTTATATAAAAAAATAACGATTAATAACACTGTAAAACATGAAAAGTGCAGTTTTTAGTCTAAAATCTGTTTAAAAAAAATCACTATAACTCAATGCACACAGGTTGCATTAGTCATAATAAATAATATTATTAATAACAATGTAAAACATGAAAATGTGCAGTTTTAGTCTAAAATTAGATTTATATCTGTAAAAAATGACTAACTCAATGCACTCAGGTTGCTTTAGTTATACTAAATAAATAATATGACTAATAACACTGTAAAACATGACAATGTGCAGTTTTTAGTCTAAACATGGATTTTTATCTGTTAAAAAATTACTATAACTTAATGCACTCAGGTTGCTTAAGTTAATTAAATAAATACCATGATTAATAACACACTGTAAAACATGTCTAAAAAATGTCTAAAAACAGATTTCTATCTGTAAAAAAAATACAATAACAATGCACTCAGGTTGCTTTAGTAATATTAAATAATATGATTAATAACACACTGTAAAACTTTAAAATCTCTATCTCTATTTTTGGTCTAAAAATAGATTTATATTTGTAAAAATGACTACAACTCAATGCACTCAGGTTGCTTTATATTAAATAATAACACACTAAAACATTAAAACATACTTTAGACTCACTGTAAAAATAAAAAAACACACAAAAACTTAATACAGTCAGGTTGCTCTTGATATTTTTAGGTTACGGTGCACGGCGTTTCAAGACACCCAGTTCATTATTTAATTCGCTTCCGCTTGGGCGGCTACATTTAGGAGTTGTTCGGATAGAAACACTAACTGTGAACGTTTGAAACGGCGGCGTGGTGAAACCTGGGAGCGAATTAACAGACAAGACCTCATGTGGCTTTCTTAACAAGATGCAAATTGATTGCTTGACAGAAATCAAATAGCTTGTGTGTAATTAATATGGTTAATCCGGGAAGAGTTTTGTGTGATTGCGCGCATCGGGACAATTTAAACGCTGCGCTACACAACGCCTGAGCTCCGCTATTGGTGAGCCATTCATGCCTGTTGGCTTTGAGAGAGAGAAAGAGAGAGCTTTGTGTTAATTATGGCTAAAAACTCCCAGCATCTTTCGCTCCCCCCCACCGCCGTGCGGGGCCCCGGGACGAGGAGGGGCCCCCTCATTAGCATAAGAAGAAAGACGGCCCACTCCTTGAGCGGCCCGTCATCTGCTGAATCATTATAAGGGGGTTTCTCTCGGCCCCTTCTGCACGAAGCCAGCGTCCCTCTGAGGGCCGGGCCGCTAATGTGCATGGCCTCGCGGTCTCCAAGGAGATAGCGCTTCCTGATTCGTCGTGCGCGCGCGTCTGAGCGTGCGTACGCGGCCGGTGCACTTTGCCCTAACCCATCTGCTCTTTTTCTCAAAGCCCCGTCTGAGCCGAACGAGAGAGTTGCACTTTACGGCCTCTAAGCGTCAATGGGCGGGATGCGTTGCAAATAAACGACACGGCGACCCTTAAAAACACACATACAAAGGAGATTAGTGTTAACATGATTTCTTAGTAGCGAAAAATGAATGACATTTTGTGGTCAAAACAGAAACGCACACACGCTATGATTAAGACGAAGCATTTCTAGTCTTTAACACATGAATGCTAGCATCACCCAAAATAAGACAAACAAACAGACAAGTGCACAATGCATATGGTAATTTCATTTGTTATCAGCATCACAATCGCTCATCTGATTTAACCGCTCAAGGGACGACTAGTAATCAAACCTCAAATCATCTTTATCTTTATAACGACGTGCAGAAATGGGTTAAATTACAAGTTTGGAGACAACACTTGTAGTATCCTGTTGATTAGAAAATGATTTTGAGGACAAACAAACAAATCATGCATTGACGGTCTATCGGGGGCGCGTGCAATGTTGAGTTTTAATTTCTGTTTGACCAAGAATTTAATTGATTTGAGCTATTTCAGTTCATTTTAGGTTATTAGCAACCAGCGTCATAGATGCATTTTTTTGATTTTGCAAACACTGTTGTTTTTATGTTAGACTTGAGAATGTAGAAAAAAAGGATGCAAATTATTGCAAATAATAGCGGTGAAAACTAATTCTGTTTAAATAATTATAAACTGATGGTTAAAAATCAAACAAAAAAACAAATATATAAAATATTGTATATTAATTTGTAAAATTAATATATTTATTAATATTTGAATTCGTTTTGGGTTATTATATTTTACATTTTCTCATTTAAAGTTTTAGTAATAGTTTAGGTGTTTTTGTCATTTTCATTCATTTTTTTGGCAACACTTTACAATACAGTTTCATTCGTTAACTACTTTATTTATTAATCTTAGATAATGTTATTTCAGCATTTACTAATGCATTATTAAAATTAAAAGGCGTGTTTGTTAACATTAGTTAATGCACTGTGTACTAACATGAACTAACTGCATTTTTATTAGCTAACATTAACAAAGACTAATAAATAGTGTAATAAATGTATTCATTTTTTGTTCATGTTAGTTAATACATAGCGTTTATTATTGTTTATTACATTTTTACTTAGTTTAGTATCAAGTTAAACTGGTAACGCTTTACAAAAGGTTCATTAGTTAACTACTTTAGTAACTAATATACTTTAGTAACTACTATAGTAACTAATATTAACAAATGACACCTTATTGTCAAGTGTTACCATTTTTTAGTATGTCTGTATAGAATTTATTAATATTTATTTTATTTTTACTTATTTTAGTATCAAGTTAAACTGGTAACACTTTACAAGAAGGTTCATTAGTTAACATTAGTTAACTACATTAGTTAACAAACTAAGAATGAACAATACTTCTACAGCATTTATTAATCTTAGTTAATGTTAATTTCAACATTTACTAATGCATTATTAAAATCAAAAGTTGTTTGTTAACATTAGTTAATGCACTGTGAACTAACATTAACTAACATTAACAAAGATTATGTAATAAATGCATTGTTTATTGTTTAGTTAATTCATTAACTAATGTTAACAAATGACACATTGTAAAGTGTTACCATTTTTTGTGTCTATATAGTGTTTATTAGTTATTTTATTTTTAAGTTAAACTGGTAACGCTTTATAAAAGGTTCATTAGTTAACTTTAGTTAACTACTTTAGTTAACATGTACTAAGAATGAACAATAGTTCAACAGCATTTATTAGTCATACCTAATATTAATTTGAAAGATTCAGTAATGCATTTTTAAAATCAAAAGTTGTTTGTTAACATTAGTTAATGCACTGTGAACTAACATTAACAAATATTAATAAATATTGTAGTAAATGTATGGTTAGTTTTTGTTTATATTAGTTACTACAGTAACTAATATTAACAAATGAGACCTTATTGTAAAGTGTTATCATTTTTCTAGTATGTCTATGTAGCGTTTACTTATATTTATTTCATTTGAACTTATTTTAGTATCAAGTTAAACTGACAAGACTTCACAATGAGGTTCATTAGTTAACATTAGTTAACTACTTTAGTTAACATGAACTAAGAATAAACAATACTTCTACAGCATTTATTAATCTTAGGTAGTGTTAATTTCAACATTGAATAGTGCATTATTAAAATCTAGTTTGTTTACATACTAGTGTTTGTTAACATTAGTTAATGCACTGTAAACTAACATTAACGAAGATTAATAAATGCATTGTTCACTGCTTATTCATGTTAGTTAATACATTAACTAACGCGACACAAAGTGTTACCATTTTTGTGTTTATATAGTGTTTATTTTTTTCATTTTTAGTTATTTCAGTATCAAGTTAAACTGGTAACACTTTACAGTAAGTTTTATTAGTTAACATGAACTAAGAATAAACAATAGTTCAACAGCAGCTATTAATCTTAGCATTAATTTCAACATCTAGTAATGCATTTTTTAAATCAAAAGTTGTTTGTTAACATAAATACTGTAAATAAATGCATTGTTCATTCTTAGTTTGTGTTAACTATTGTAGTTAGCTAATGCTAACTAATGAACCTTCTTGTAAGTGTTTTTTGTGTCTATATAGTGTTTATTAATATTTATTTCATTTTTACTTATTTTAGTATCAAGTTAAACTGGTCATACTTTACAATAAGGTTATTTAGTTAACATTAGTTAACATGAACTGAGAATAAGCAATACTTCTACAGCAGTTATTAATCTTAGTTAATTTTAACATCTACTAATGCATTTTTGAAAAGTTGTTTAACATTAGTTAATACCACTGTCAACTAACATTAACAAAGATTAATAAGTACTATAATAAATGCATTGTTCATTGTTTGTTCACATTAGTTAATGCATTAACTAATGGTAACAAATGACACATGTTTATTAATATTTATTTCATTTTAGTTATTTTAGTATCAAGTTAAACTAAATGAAAATGAGAAATGTTGACCTGGCAAGCAGCTAAAATAAGTTGAACTTTTTAATGTTTATTGCAAGTAAAAAAGATTCAAATTGCTTTTAATAAATTGCATGTAATCCAGAATATGCCTTTACATCCTTTACAGCTTTACACGCAGGCTTTTTTTTGTATTAAAAGTCTTTTTTCCCTTGCATTAAGATCTGTTTTTGCATCTAGACTTTGTGAAACGACAGAGGCTAAAAAATCAGAAAGAAATAAGCGTAGCAAACATTCGAAGCGCACTCGGTGCCCTTGTCCTTCCTGAATGACTGTTATGATTAGATTGTACTTTCAGTGTAATTACGGAATAAGCACTATGTGGCACTAAACAATGAATAAATAAAGACCTCCAGCTCTATCTCCACCCAGACACCTCCCTCCCTCCTTCTCTCTCTCTCTCCCTCTCTCTCTCCTTCCAATCACCTTTCCCCGTTTTCTTCCCCTCTCTCTCTCTCTCTCTCTCTCTCTCCGTATCACCTGTCTGCGCTCGTATCGCGCACAGAGAGTTATGAAGACACAGGGTCTCATCGCAAGGTCACCCGCTCTCGTTCTATCTCTCTCTCCCTCGCGCTTTTTGTTCGTCTGCAGCGTCTGGCTGGAAAAGGGTTAAGCCAGGAATGGATTTAATTATGGAATGAATGGAATCACAATGCGCCTGCAGCAAGTTTGTGCCTCCTTATTTATTAAAGCTGCTGATGGTCCAGGTTTGATGAGCCACTTCGGGCGTAATTGAGTCATCATACAAAGAGGGTTCCACGCATTCAGAGAGGTTTTATCAGCTGCAAACAGACCTGATTACTGGCAATTACACTCTGATCTAGGAGGATGGTGGTGGGGGGCGGGAGGGGTAACTTGTGTGTTTATAGTTTACCCCAGGAATAATTTCCACATTCATTTTACATGCTAAGTGTTTTTCTGTTGCCGCGTAATAAAGCGCAAAGCCAGAGATAGTGGCGTTTTACTTTCATTTTCCCCCTGCGCCGAATCTCTTACTGTAACCCAAAAGGGGGAAACGAAGAAGAAAGGACGAAAATAATTGCGACTGAATGCGAATCCGAAAGGGCGGACGGGGTTTTGTTTACACGTTCTTTGAAAGAAAAAGCGAGCGGAGGCGTCAAACAAACAAACTGGGTGGAGTCCGGCGCAATCCATTAGGTTTTATTAGCGAAAACGAATTAAACGCGCACCGGTCGAGTCTAAACGTGATAAAAAAGCTGACTCCGTAGGCCTTCTGCATAAAAACAAAGCCGGAGAGATGGGAAGAAAAGAGGCGCTCGAGATTAGAAGGGGCGGGTGTGTGTAAACGCGAGATATCAGTCTCCGCGTAGTTGATGCCAGAGACTTTAAACTGTGAAATCTGAGAACTCAAAAGCTGCTATTTTAACTTCTGTTAGCTCCTGGAATATGAGGCTATGTTTTCTTTCTAGGGCAAGCATAATTAGTTTCAGTATAATTACCTTAAAGTGCATCATCTGTCCCTAGGTCTAATGTGGGAGGAACTTCAAAGATACACTTGTTTCCAACTGTTTAAAGCATTTCGCATCTGATAAATTATTCGAGGAGAAATCTGCCAGGAAACGCAGATCGTGAAGAAACACGCTTGTTTGCGACGGAAAACAGGCCGTCGCCGAGATTCGCAGAGAGTTAAAGTTCGTGCAAACTGTTCCGCTAAAGTGACCAGATTAAATAAATGCACACACGAAAAACTTTACAGTCATTTAGAGGAGCATGGAAATAGATAAAATACTCACGAGGACTAAACGCAACGGTTTACAAGTTTAGATTATGACTTGTTATAACACAAAAAAAGGAAATATATTACACACTGACATTCAAATTTCTTACTTTGAAAATAGCAGCTAAATTTTATTTAATCATAATCACATAAATAAATTCATAAAATATATATAAATCGCTATTTTTTAAATAATATTACACACTGGGGATTCATATTTTCTTTACTTAATCTTAATCTCGTAATTAAAATATATACCTTTTTTATAATATTACAGACGGAGATTCATATTTTCTTTACATAAACAATCTTAATAATATAATTAAATACGTAAAATATATATAATATATATATCTATATATAAATATCTTTTTTTAATATTATAAAAAATTTCTTTACATAAACTTTATCTTAATCACATAATATATATATATATATATATATATATATATATATATATATATATATATAAAAATGTCCATTTTTTAAATGATATTACACACTGGGATTAAAATGTCCTATTTTTAAAATAGCGGCTAAATTTGCTAATAAAAATAAAAATTTAAATAAAAAAAAATCACATAATTAAATTAAATATATAAAATGATTACAATTAAATATTATATATTTCATAAATGTAGAAAAAAAATCTTAATCACATAATTAAATACATTAAAAATATATTAAAAATATCAATATTTTGATATATTTTGATATTTTGATATAATTCCTACATTGAAAATAGTAGTTAATTTTGGAAATAAAAATCAAATTTTAAATAAAAAGAAATTTAATCATCTGATAAATATATAGAATTATTCAAATGAAAACTAGAAATCATACTGTATAAATTAAAAAGATATTTTATATATTTACTTAATCCTAATCACATTATATATATATATATATATATATATATATATATATATATATATATATATATAATATAAAAATATCAATATTTTTTAGAATATTACACACTGGGATTAAAATTTACTACACTGAAAATAACGGTTAATTTTGGAAATAAAATAAAAATTTAAACAAAAAGAAAACTAATCACATAATTAAATTAAATATATAAAATGCTTAAAATTAAACTGTCTATAATTAACATTTTTAAATAAAATTATATAATTTTATTACCTTGTTTTTTTATATTGATACTGTATATATACATATACATACACATAAACATATATATATACATTTTTAGGTAAATATATACATATTTTATCATTGTCAACCCATATTAAAATATATCATAAACATTATTAATAATTTAATAAAAACATATTTTAATAATAATTAAAAAATGTACCCCCAAAACACATTTGTTACTTCTTAGTAATGTCACAAAAGATAAAAGCTAAATAATGTTAAATAGTAAGTAAATAAATAACTAAAATAATGGCTAAAGTTAGATGTGAAGTTCTCCCTTTCCACTGAAGCTCCTTTAAAATCCCATTTGAACAGAGAACAATACTTTTAGTTAGTTTTAGTCAGTCCAAATCCTTTTAGGACACAAATATATATTGGAAAAGTTACTGAGCAATGCAAATAACCTTTATTTATTTATGCTAACAATTGCATTGTCTCTCCATCTTCCATTCAAAGGCTGAGATATCGCCTCCTTTAATATGGTTTGGGGGGGGGGGGAGCATAAAAGGGCATCTGAAAGCGAAATGAGACGGCCAGGTGTTAGCAGGGACAACTTCCACGCCCGTTCTCCGTTATCAGCGCACACTGATCCGGCCCATTGTTTCAGGACGGGAAGGTATCTCAATAGAGAGGACGCATGAGTACTACCAGGTGGTCGGCAATTTGTTGAAGCCGTGGCTACCATTCGAGCTAAATCCTGGAGCACAAAAGGCAGGTCTCCAGGCTCCGAAGCCCTTGGGTTCAGCAAAAAAAAATGGAAAGCAAGAGAGGGGGGGAAAAGTATATCACGGGCAGGGTTTGAAAGGAGAAGACCCTTTAAACTCCTGATTCCTAATAAGATTGAAATGAACAGCTCGCATGGCAGCTGTACTTTTCCCAGGGTTAATTACCTTTCACTGCACTTGCCTAATGAGTCAGCTGTTCCTGTCATTAAACAACTCCACTTCACCATGGCTTCTTCATCCTCCACAAACACTGTCCCTCCTGTTTGCTCACTTGTTCCAGCTGGGGTGGGGTGAGACGGAGAGAGAAAAAAGGAAAGGTTGCCCTTCGTGGCATATGTTTGGAAACTGGCGGCCGCTGACAGTGTTGAGCTCTGATTATGAAATCGAACCCCAAAACAATCTGCCAACGCCAGTGAGGGTGAATTACACTCGAAATTTAGATTCACTTTGCAGAAATTGCTTTCTGCAAAATTTGAGGGAAAAATCTAAAAACTTTTATCCCAATATGCTCATATTTTGAAAACGTATGCAGTTTCAGTTTTGCTTTGTGAAACTTGCTAGATTAAACAGCTTGAAAAATGATGTAAATAATAATAATAATAATAATAATAATAATTTAAAAACAAAAATAATGATATTAATAATTAATATTAATAGATTAAATTCACAGCAATAATTGTTATTGTTTATTATTTCAGTTCATTTATAAGGACTAAAACTTAATGTATAATAATAATAATAATAATTAAAATACAAATAATAATATTAATTTTGAGGGAAACAAAAAATATAATATTATAAACAAAAAATATTATACAGACAAAAAAATATTAATGTGTAATCTGTAACTCACTTAAAATTCAATCAAAGTTGAACATATGCACTACTTAATAATAATGCTAATAATAATACTAATACTAATAATACTTATTATTATTAATATAATAATAATAATAATAATAATAATTATTATTATTATGATTTAAAAACAGATAATAATAATCAATATAGATAATAATATATTAAATTTAATTAAAGCAGAATATATGCACTACTTATAATAATAATAATAATAATAATAATAATAATAATAATAGTAATAATAATCTATATATATATATAAATTAATAAATAATTAATTAGATCAGATACACAACTACTTACGATTAATGCCATTCCTTTATATGGACAAAAATATTAATGTGGAATCTGTAAAGTTTTGCACTCAAAGCTGAATATATGCACTACTCTAATAATAATAATAATAATAACAATAATAATAATAATTTAAAAACAAAAAATAATAATGATATTAATTAATATTAATAGATTAAAATCACAGCAGTAACTGTGTTCTTGTTTATTTAAGTTCATTTACAAGGACTAAAACGTAATATATAATAATAAAAATAATAATAATGAAAAAACAAATAATAATAATAATAATAATGATATTAATAATTAATATTAATAAATTCAAATCACTGCTAAATGTGTTATTGTTTATTATTCCGGTTCATTTATAAGGACAAAAACGTAATGTATAATAATAATAATAATAATTTAAAAACAAATAATTATTATAGTTATAATAATAATTATTATAATTATTATTTGTAATTTCAGTTTATTTATAAGGACAAAAACTTAATAATGTGTAAACTGTAAAGTTTTACACTTTATGGATAAATAACAATAATAATAATAATAATAGTATCACTGTAAAATAAATTAAATAAGAAATTATAAGAATTAAAATTTAAATTTACAAATAATTATGATTAATGTCATTATTTCTGTTTCTTTAAAAGAAAAAAATATAAAAATATAATAATGTGTAATCTATAGATTATATGTGCTAATAATAATAATAATAATAATAATAATAATAATAATAAATCAATTTAATCAATTAAAAAATCACATAAATAAAAATAAATGATGATAATAGATTTAACTACAAATAATTATTTCAGTTCTATAATAATGTGCTACTTATAATAATAGTAATAATAATCCAAAAAAAAAGAAATAAATAAATAAATGATGATAATAAGTTATTAATAAATTGAAACTACAAATAATTATTTCAGTCCCTTTAAAAGGACAAAAATATAATAATGTGTAATCTGTAAAGTAGAATATATTTACTATATCCACTGGGTAGTTTTTTTTAAATTTAAGTAACTTTTATAATAATACTGATAATTATTAATGGAAAATATTCAGTATTAATGATAAACACTAATGCTATATGATAAAGTTAATATAAACACAACAGAAACAGTGAATTTGAGGGAGGTCTTGTTAATGGGGTTATCGGGGTACATGCGACAAAAAAACGCTGGTTGGGAAACACTGCAATACGTGACACTTCACACAAGCTGAGTCGACCGAACCGACATATTGGACTCGAACGGTGTCAAATCCCTATATAAACCCAAAACGAGCCGCTCTATAACACGCCGGAAAGTCCTCTTTGGCATCTGCACAAACACCAGCAGCACGGACCTCAGCTTCAGCACATCTCCGGCTGTGCTGTCATCATTTCAGGAAGATGCGGCGCAGGCCGGATACCGCAGCTCAGCCTGTTCGGGGAGTTTTAAGTGATTTTTGCCAGTGTGTGGCGAAATCCCCCGGCCACCTGGATTACAAACTCTAGTCCTTTAACTCATGCCAGTCTAAATCCATGTTAACTCGGATTTACCTCTGGCATAGGAATTCCCAGTCCGAGTAAGCTTTGTTTGGAAAGAGTTGCGCCTAAGTATTTTATGCATTAAAAAGAGGACTAGTGGGGAATTCTGATTTAACTAAAATGGCCAGAAGAGCTGAGGGATCAGCATCACGGATTTAGGAAGTCTCATGCAGTAATCTTCTAATAAATAGAATGGATGCACGGACACTTTTGTCATAAACTTGTGTTTACAACCTGCTTTTAAGGCCCTTACGATAAACGATGTCTATTGTAGGACGTAAACTTGCGAGAAATTGTCTCATTTTATGCTAATAACAACAATGCTTATGTTTGCAAAAGTTTAGAGCAAACAAGCACACACATTACTATATAAAGCTAAGTACAAATGACTTTCCCAAAGAGACAAAAGTTGCATTTTAGAATAAAAAAGATATTTTATGCGTGACATTTCAATTCCTCAAATGAAAACAACCATAAGAGAAGTTCAAAGCTAAGCAAACACACACACTCATTTGTGACCCTACATTGAGGTCACATTATTTTCTACTTAAAAGGTCAAAAAAGGCACATTACGAGTTTAAAACAAGCTTCGCAGACCAGCAGATGGAACTTGAACATGATTATGTGCATCAATAAAATGAATAATCTTTAACCAAATGTAAATTTGACTTAACCCCAGGATTTAATAAAGAGGATGGATTCTGAACACTCTTAACCCATATTCTCATAGGCGGGGGGAAAAAAAAGATATGCATCTTTTAAAGGACCAAATGTTCGATAAAATAGTTATTTTATGAACTGAAGTTGTTTCAAACTCTCTGTGAACACTCATGAGATTGACAAAAATGTTAAAACAGTACGTGCATCACATCTGAACCACACAAATAATAAAAAATAAAAACTAGGCATGTGGCAAACTTTAAAATATTACTTTATAATATTTATGCATTTATGCTATTTTTAAAATTCATGTCAAATTTGCAGGATACCAAAAGCACTATTTTATATTATAATATAACTTCAAAATAAATAAATTAATCACACACACCTAATGAATAAATAAATAAATAAATAAAAACGGTGTGTGTGTATCACATGTGAATCACACAAATAATAAAAAAAATAAAATACTAAGCATGTGGCAAACTATTAAAAGTTTACAATACTTCTGCTTTTATGCTATTTTTAAAATTTATGCCAAATTTGTGGGATACCAAAATCACTATTTTATATTATAATATAAATTCAAAATAATTAATAAATAAACTGTGTGTATATCACATCTAAAGCACACAAATAAATAAAATAACTAGGCATGTGGCAAACTATAAAATATAAGTTTACAATATTTATGCATTTATGCTGTTTTTATGAATACAAAATAACACACAAAAACTGTGTGCATCACATCTGAAGCACACAAATAATTAAAAAAGAAATCTAGCCATGTGCATAACTATAAAATATTAGTTTAAAACATTTATGCATTTTATGCCAAATTTGTGGGAAACCAAAATCAATGTTATATTATTATATAAATAAAAAATTCAAAATAACTAAATGACACACACAAAAAAATGTGTGCATCACATCTAGAGCACACAAATAGTTAAAAAAAAATCTAGCCATGTGCCTAACTACAAAATATTAATTAAAAATAGTTTATGCCAAATTTGTGGGAAACCAAAATCAATGTTATATTACAATAGAAATATTATTTCAAACAACTAAATGCCATAATTTAAAAAAAAAAAAAAAAGCTGTGTGCATCATTTTTGGACCACACAAATATTTTTTTAATTATTAACAAATAATTGCAAAAATAACTAGCCATAAAATATATACACATATTTAATATTTATTTCATTTCTGTATAAGTACTTTATTTATTTATATATATATTTAATGCAAAACCAAAATCACTATTTTATATTATAATAAGAATATACATTCAAAATAACCAAAAGACACAATTAAAAAATAATGGTAACACTTTACAAAATGATGGAATTTAGTTAAAGCATGGACTAACATGAATAAACAATGAACAATAATCTTTGTTAACGTCGGTTAATAAAAATACAGTCGTTCATTGTTTGTTCACGTTAACTCGCACTGCATTAACTAATGTTAACAAACACAACTTGTGATTTTACTAATGCATTAGTAAATGTTGAAATTAATATGAACAATATGAGCTATTGTTCAACTAAAACTAATGTTAACTATTGAACCTTGTTACCATAATATTAATAATAAAAGGCATGAAATTTGGACACTTATTTAAATGCAACTGCGCAGAATCAAACTTTGAGAAAAACAAAGCATGAGTTAACACGCTCTGATTCAACAGTCCTGAAACAATCGAGCGTGTAGCGTAAAGTCCAAACGCAAGCAAACACAAGCTCTTGATCTGCATCTTTGGAAGCGCCTCCTTAAGTTTTC
The DNA here is from genome assembly GCA_019740295.1 of Labeo calbasu. Taxonomy (NCBI): domain Eukaryota; kingdom Metazoa; phylum Chordata; class Actinopteri; order Cypriniformes; family Cyprinidae; genus Labeo; species Labeo calbasu. The sequence continues at coordinate 17,322 of JAHKKF010537482.1, forward strand.
ACATAAACGCCACGCATAACTAAACCAAAAGCACAAGTCCTCGAACAGCGCAATTTAAGAAGTACGCGGCGGACACGAAAGTACAGAGTACGTACGGAAAGACAAACAATGCGTTAATTACAGTCAAGAGTTTTATCCAAAGAAGAGTGTCTCAACTCTGCCTGCGAAAGATGCTCGCGGGAGCATCACCCCTCTCAAACACGACCCTGGAAATGACAGCTTACGAAAAGCACTGCACTTGTCTTGATGCATTTCACAGATCAAACCCTCCATCCAGCCAAGCATCTTTCTCACCCTCTACCCACCTCTCGGCTTCTCCCTCTCCTCTCTCTCTCTTAACAAACACGGACACAAACACGGTCAGCGGGGCAGTGAAGGACCACCTGACTTACCACGTCCACGCTAGCTTTTCACAGCGACATGAAAGGTGTTGTTAGTGGAGAGCAGAGAGGAGGTGGGGTCGGGGTTACGCCGTGTCTTGCTGTTGTGTCGCGTGGCGAGAGGGGAACGCGAGAGCGCTTTGGGTCTCTATCCCCCCCGTTTGCCCCCCTTCAGCCTTTGTGTCATTCATTTAACGACCAATCTCATTAGGCGGCCACGCACAATGGGCTGAACTATTTTCGGTAGAAATATACCACATGGTGACCCTCAAGGTATAACTTATGAAGGTCTGTCTAATCTCATAAAAGATGGATTGGAAAAGAAAAAAAGGTTCAGGGGTGCTCAAGCAAAGGTCACTAAATAAATTAATAAATAAAGGAGAGAATGCTTTCAGATATGAACTTAAATAAAACATCACTTTGTGTCTTGAAATATTTAGGCGTAATCTAATAAATGAATATAGTGCATGCAATTAATCTTATTTCAATTTGAGTAATTATTTGCATACATATCCAAAGTGTAACATTTGCATAAATACAAGTCTTTTATAAAAATGCTATTAAAATATAAACTAATAATTAAGTAAAATATTTTTTAAAAATTATTTATTTACTATTTATACAGTAGCCACGACTATAATATGAAATCTGTTTTTTTTTTAAATATCAAAAAATAATAATATCACTTTTCAAAACATAATGAAGCATGAAAAAACAATAAACGATTGGATAAATCATAAAAAAAACCTGTTAATTAAAAATGACGGTGACGTAAAAAATATGAAATTTGTGCTATTTTTTATTTATCAAATGCCAGCATCACTCTTCAAAACAAAAAGAAACCTTTTTTAAAATCAAAGCAATGTAAATATAGATAAAGTACAGAAAACTGTTAATGAAAAATGACCGTGACTTAAAAAAAAATATGACATTTTTTATTAATTAAAAAATAAAGAGTGCATTGCCAATATCACTTTTTAAAAACAAAAATAAATATTTTTAATAAAAAAATGAACAGATAAAGCATAGAAAACTATTAATACAAAAAGACCATGACTTAAAAAATATAAAATCTGTACTATTTTTTATTTATTAAAAAAAATAGAGTGCATTGCCATTATCACTCTTTAAAATAAAAAGAAACCTTTTTTTAAAATCGAAGTGATGTAAATATAAAAAAATGGATAGATAAGGCATAGAAAACTGTTAATGAAAAATGACCATGACTTAAAAATATATTCAATTTACTATTTTTATCTATCAAAAACTAGTGCATTGCAAATATCACTGTTCAAAACAAAAATAATTTTATTAATCAAAAAATAAAAGATAAAGCATAAAAAACTAGTAATAAAAAATGACCATAACTTAAAAAATATTAAATCTGGGCTCTTTTTAATTGATCAAAAAATAAAGAGTGCATTGCCATTATTACTCTTTAAAATAAAAAGAAAACAAAAATTAAACCAAAGTGATGTAAATATAATAATCAATACATAAAGCATAGAAAACTATTAATGAAAAATGACCATGACTTAGAAATATGAAATTTGTACTTTTTTGAGTTTATTGCCAATATCACTCTTTAATTTGTTTAATCAAAGTGATGTAAATATAAAAAATGAACAGATAAAGCATAGAAAACTATTAATGAAAAATGAAATATTCAAAATGTATGTATTATTATTTAATTGCATTTAATGACCATGATTAAAAAATGTACATTTTTGATTATTGTCACTCGATATACTCCAGAGTTTTAGAAAAAATAAAATAAAATCAGTATTTAAAAAATGAAAGATAAAGCATAGCAAACTGTTAATGAAATATAAGAAACACTAATAAATATCTTATCATATTTCCTTACTATTTCTACCGTGACCGTAACAAAATATTTTAAAACAGTACTTAAAGTTTTGCTAAACGCTAAAGAGTGCATTGCCAAAATCACTATTGAAAGCGAACAGAAATGTTTAGTAAGGTTACACAGGCCGCTGTGTCCTTCTGACTCCATATTGTCTTTCTGCTCATAATTCCATGTAAAATGCATTAAGGTGGGACTCACACCAGTGGCAGCTGTCCATAATCAGCAGGGACATGTCTATTGGCTAACTTGACCCATGTCAGTAGACAAAACAAACACACACACACACACACACACACCATTAAAAAAAAAAAAAAAAAGATTTCTAAAGCCCAGGACTTGCCGAGCCGAGGTCACTGGAGATTTTCCAGACAAACGCAATCCGGAGGGGTGCTGGATGGTGTGTGTGTGGTGAAGGGGTGGTGGATGGTGTGGTTAAAAAAGAGAGAGGGGTGGTGGTGGGGAGGGAGGTGGTGGAAGAATAAAAAAGGACAGGCTTAGAATCTCATTTTACCAGACCGCACACAATCTGGGCTCCCACTGAACTATCTCTGCCTGACCGCTTTCTATTTATCCCTTATCAGTGTTTACCAACCGCTACTTCTCTTTCATTCATACTGTGCGGCAGTTCTCTTACTATCAGTCAACAGCTGACACCATGGAACAGCCTCAAAGGCATAGGAAAGGATCAAAACTGAACCAAAGCTGTTTAAACAATACAACAGAGGAAATAAATTCATAAATCCTAATTCTTCCCAACCCACAAGGGTGCAGGCAGATCCTTTATAGTTAGGCCAACAAACACACCCGCAGCCAATGAGGTAACACTGCTATCAAGGTAGATGCTCAAATATATTCACAGGGAAAAAAAAGTGTCAAAAAAGGCCATGTAATTTTAATTACACAACGTGGCTCGCTGCCTTTTCCTGCTTTACTTCTATTTCAGCTCGCTCCTCATTCTGGAACTTGTTCAAATCGCATTCGATCTGTCCGTATCTCCTCTTTCGACGCGTCGCCTAAATCTCAACGTTTTTCGGTTAATTGCGAATATTTCCAAAAAATCAAACGTCGCTCTATTGTGTGTAATCTTCCTGCCACGCTCTTGATTTCACTCGCTTTTCTCCATCGCACACACACACACTCACACGGCGCTCTGTTTTCCTGGACTACTGTTCAAAAGTTAAGTAATTAATTACATTCAGTCTATCACCAGCTGCTCCACAGCAGATGGAACATTTTTAAAACCTTGTTGAATTAAACCCACAAAATTCATTTGCCTGGATTAACCAAGTGAAGTTTGTGCATGGATGGCTTTGTGCAAGGGGGTTGAGGAGTAAAAAAAAAAAAAAAAAAACAGGTAACAAGATGTTACACGGATACACAATTACAACGTGAGCGTTTGGGTGATTTATTGAGCCAAAATGGCAGCGTGTTCGCTAATTTGTGTCGTGCTCGAGTTTTACCCAGCCGAACGGCTGTAAACGAGCGGGTTAATAAAAGGTTGTGAAGGTTAAAGCCGAACTCGGATGACCTCGGGCCTGCGTTTGAGAGGAAGAGTCTGTTCAGGACTCATTTTGCTGAGTAGCACCATGGACAGTTCCCTAAACTCTAACACTACAATACAGGACGAAACTGTTGCGCCCGTGTAATGCAACTCTTGACATTTCAATGACAGAGGAGAGGATAAAACATCCGACAAGCAATTCTGTCGAGTTTAACTCGCCAGCGGCGAACGATAAAACAAAACGATCTGAGATGCATAATCTAGACTAGGTTTTATCAAAGAAATATCCGATTTTGTACAACGCCTACAAGGAGATTTAACTTGAAACTGCACTTTTTGATAAAACACAGTTTTGTGCTAACCAGATGATGATTGATTTCCTAAAAATACACAACTTATTTAAGCCACTTTAGAACAGGATGATGCTATTTAATAGCTTTTTAAAAACAACACATTTTTAGTACTTGTACTTGAGCTGAATGTGTTTATCAACAACCAAAAATATCAATAAAAATAACCTGTTGACATGCATGACTCAGATTTCTGCTTTAACATCCAAACATAAAATGTCATTCGGTTCATTTTGCAATGAGATATTGTGTCATAATGTCATGCTTTCATGTTGCTAATTTATAAAAACAAGCAGTCAAATCAAAGTTCATCTAACATCTAACAAACCTAAACTCCGTTTTATCCGTGACTTCGCATAAACACAGATCTGAGCTTGCTTTTCAGGATTGGACTGTGAAACTAAACAGAAAGCAAACGGAAAACGGCAAACGCCGTGCGACCTAAAGACGGCAGATTGAAGGCAGCGCTAACGCAGCCCGAAGCCTGAAAGTTTGAGATGAAAGACAGGAAGGGCTGTGTGTGCTCAGCTGCTGTATCGAAAGCCCGAGCTTTGTGCTAACACACAATGCTAACACGTCTAAGACTCGCTTAAACCCTCCGGCACACGCACAGGGACTTTCATTTAGGTAGACAACATCTACTGTTATCTGTGTGATTAAAAAATAGGTCATTCTTCTTCAAACACACAGTTTGAGCTGTCTAATCTGCCCTTGCGCTCTAGATCAGAAATTGAGCAAAAGTCGCTACAATTAAAAACAGAAGTGAAAAAGTAAAATCAATTTTAAAATTTAAAAAAAAAATAAAAGAGTTCTTTTTATTTAAACACAAAGTGAACTGTTACAGTGAACATTCTAAATTCGAATTCGCATTCCAAACTTTTTTTTTTTTGCACTGTCACAGCAACGCATCCTCTCAGTTCAAACACAAACAGCTCGATTTGCTACCCAAACACCGACCACAGACGGCAACAGCGACTGTCACGTCAAAAAAAACAAGCGGAACACCAACCTACTTGACTGCTGCTGAAAGTTAGCTGCGGATTCTGTGGTCCCTGCTCGGCTGATGCTCTAGCGCTGGAGCCGGTAGCTTTTGAAAGGTAGTCCCCAGGAATATGACACACTATGTCTGTGACAGCCCCGAGATAAGCACCTGCGTTCTGCTCTCTTTCTACGTCACACCTCCCTATTCACAAGCTCTCAATATGATGCACATTTGCACATCAACAGCAACCCCTCCACTACCACACACACACACACACACACACACACTTCACTCCACTCCCACATCCGCAAAACATAAAAACCAGCGCACGGAGGGGAGGAACAGACAGTTTTTTTCCTCTCCCATCACTCTCCACATGCACACACTGATTTACCCTGCTTTTTCCAACATGTGCGTTGCATGTGCGTGGAATTGCACGCTTTAAATAAACTAAACTTTCACTCGTATATTGTTGTGATGGGTGTTTGGGCATATGTCCTTCCGAACACCACCCCTCCACCCCCTTTACCCCATCCCACTCCACCCACAATCTCTCCTCCCCCCATATCAGTTACCATGCAAATGAGATGGAATGTCAGCCTTCGGTAGCAGATGGTCAGAGATGATAACAATGGCTCAACAGACCAGTTCCAATGTCTGCCACTTTATTGCTACGGAAACAACAACCAGAAGTATATGTAATGAGAGGTCGGCCTGGTGAATGTTTTTTTCTTATTTGCACTCCGTGCCCTTTTTGAAATGAGTCTTAACTGGTTTTTATGCCGTTTTTACGTATTGCACGAGTGCTGCCGGGTCATTCTTTGAAACGGATGCTTCTTCATGAGGTGATTTATAGCATCAATTTGTGGAATTTTTTAAAAATTCAATTAGATAAATGTGTTTTCGTGTTGTCATCTTATGATACAGTAAAATTATGTCCTCAGAGAGATTGATAGTAACATGCTTGACAACTTTACAGTTTAATTTGAGTTTGCATGCTTTTTTCTAATGGTGATATTTCCACCCCGGTGATAATGATTCACAAAAGACGCCAAATTCATAAGAAATAGTGTAAGTTAGGTTGTGCAAAAAACGTATGAGCTAAAACTAAACCTAAATTAACATAAAGCCTGACCTCTTATTCAATCCCTAAACTTCATAATCATGATTGTAATAGGGGGAAAAAAATATAAAATATAAAAGTACAATCTTATGTAATTTTGCCATGGCAAACAACTTATTGCAAGAGTGGACATTTCTACAAATTAAAAACTTTACAATTATGAATAGTTATGAATTATATTATTAAAAATATTTTAAAAAACAAAACATAATTGTCATTTCAGGAGCAGTTGGTAGATATTATACGAAATGGCTGCACTTTTCCAGTTTGGAATTCGCAATAAATAAATAATAAAAAGAAATTATTTAAATACATATATTATGAATTTTTTAAAAATCACATCACTTTTTCATATTAATTATGAATTTAAAATATTAACATAATTGGCATTTTTAGATCAGTTGGTAGAGATTATTTGAAATGGGTGCACTTTTCCAATTTAGAATGTGCAAAAATAAATAAAAAAAAATAAATAAAAATATATATTATTAATTAAAAAATCACTTAGCAACTTTTCATATTAATTATGAATTAAAAATATTAGCATAGTTGACATCAGTTGGTAGAGATTATATGAAGTGAAATGGAAAAATACATACATACATAAATACAAATAAAAATAAAAAAAACTCAAACTAAAAATATATATTATTAATAAAAAAGTTTGGAATTTACTAACTAACTAACTAAATATTTATGGAATTTACAAAAAATAAAATAAATAAATAGATAAAATCACTTAGCATTTTTCATTTCATAGTAACTGTGTTATTTAAAACTGTACGTAATTATGCATTTAAAGAGATAATTAAGAGATAAATTGTTCCTTTCTGACAAATTACTTCTACAATAAGGTTCATTAGTTAACATTAGTTAACAAGAACTAAGAAAGAACACTTCTACAGCATGTATTAATCTTAATGTTAATTTCATCATTTACTAATGCATTATTAAAATCATTATTTATTATCAATTATTAAAAGTAGTGTTTGTTAACATTAGTTAATGCACTGTGAACTAACATGAACAATGGGGTAGTTTTATTAACTAACATTAACAAGGATGAATAAATAGTCTAATAAATGTATTGTTCATTATTCATTCTTGTTAAATAATACATTAATATTAACAAATGACACCTTATTGTAAAGTGTTATCCCAAAAAATATAACAACTAAAACTGAAATGTTTAAAAGGGGTGATATCATTGTGACAAACTTTTTCAGAAATAGAAATCTTTTAAATAATATATATTTTCAAAGTTTATTTGCAAAAACAGATAACTCTGCTTTTTTCAAAAATCATGTTTTTATTGTGTTAGTTAGCTCTAATTTTTAGTTAATTTTACTTAATCAAAATAACCCAAGTTTGAAATTAATTGGAATGCACATTAAAAAAAAACATGATTTTTGAAAATTTTTGCAAATAAACTTAGATTTAAAATCAAATTAAATCAAATCATTAAAATGTAAAACATGGTATATTGCCACTTCTGACTAAAAAAAAGAAAAAATCATAAAAAGAATAAATAAATAAATAAACAAACAATAAAATAAAAGTTACTGGATTTTTCCTGATACGTTTAGAAAAACGTCTATATTAACACATAGTAAAGCTTTAGCTATTAGGCACCAGCGATCCTAAAATCCGCTAAACCGCGTACACGAGAGACACAAATGGCAGCCGTTTTGTAGAATGACCCCGTCTGTGGGTTTGATGTTGTTTGGTGACTTAGAGAAGCAGGACTAGTAATTACGGGAGTGATGAGGTGTAATTCCTCCCTGTAGACTGTCACTTTTGGGAAAGGTTGGGTGAGGGGGGCCCGTCTGGAGGACGTCGAATTTACAGGGTGTGACAAAAAAACCCCGACGGCAATGATGTCACGGCACTCCTTCAGCCGGCTGACTTTTGCAAACATACACACGCGCGCAAACCTACACCCATCAGCGAGAGCAAACAGCGAGTGAGCCTTTAACAAACACAGGCCGGATTACAATGACAAAGAGCGCCACACTTCTGGAGGGGCGAGGAGAGGGTTTGAGGGGTGGGAGGGGGGGACGCCCATGGCCAAGTGCTCAAAATGAGTGAAAACGCACGAGGGGCCCACAAGATGCTCCCATCTGATGCGTCTCCGCGTGTGTGCGTGCGTGCGCGCGTGTCCTTGCCAAGACCCCTTCCTTCAACCCCCCCTTTCACGGCTTCGGCGAAAGCTCATATCTGTTTTGTTCTTTTCTCCAGAGGATAAGGCGCAAGCACAATGTCCGGCGAGTTTTTCATCAGCCGAGCGTGAATTTTGAGGAACAGAGACAGAAGGGCAAGTCATTACAAAAGGTTTGGCGGTTGATCTTGTTGTAGATTTCATTTGAAAGTCTAATTCCGCAACTGCTTTCGGGAGGTTTGTCACTTCCATACGTGCGAGCGGACAGATTGGATGCTTTCGCGACATAAAACGACATGTTTCTTTCTTCCGTAATCTCCCGCGACACAAGCGAGGAGTTGTCGCTACAAGCGTCTTATTTAATGGAAAACCTGTCTCGAAGATCCAAAGACTGCGCAATCTGATTCCGGTCAAGACGTAATTTTCCCAGACAGCTGGCGACGGAGAAGAACATGAGACATAAATAAGTTTTAAAAGGGATCAAGTTTGTTACAACACTCTTGATGAGGAATCAGTTGAATATTGTGTCGAAAACAGAATATTAAATGCAAACGCACGTTCTTCCATTCGAGGATGTGCGGAGCATCAGGAAGTGAATAAAAGTGCATTCTGGGTGTTTGATTTGGGGTTTTATAAAAAAAAAAAAAACACACATGCCACAATAGGTGTATATTAGAGGGAAAATTAGAGCTAAAGTGGGCGAAATGAAATGACATGTCACACAAAGGTCTGCGTTTTTCAAAGTACACTGCATGTTTGGAGAAAATGTTTGATTGCGTTTATAAAAGTATCACACTGGGTCACACATAATGTCTAAAAGCTTTTTGCATTAGTCCGCCAATTATGTAAGCAAAGTTAAATGCATCTGGACCCTGTTGTTTATGTGCCTTAGTCAATCCTACACGCGCTGTGACGAACAACTCTATACTTTAGACAGAAATGCTTACAGTGCCACATTTGCTGCTGTATTTTAAAGACCGTTCCAAACATTTTGAGAGCTCAATTACAGCGCTCCAATCCAGCGTGCTGAAAAATAAAAACGTGACGATGTGCACTTATTTCTTGTAGGCTATTAGCACCTAATAGTTCACAAAAACTGAAAAATATGTTATTTACTTGCTCTCGTGTTGTTCGAAACACAGTGTGACTTGCTTTCTTGTGTGGAAAACAATAGTTGCACAACCGAAGCATGTAGTGATGAAAAAAGACACAGCTGTGGCATAAAAGTAGTTTGACTTCACATAATAGCTTGGTTTAAGAAATAGACTAAATTGTTCAGTGAAAATCTTTACTTTAGCTCCACCATAGTTGTTATCTAATTCAGACTTCTGCATATTCATATTTGGTGCGTTACGATTCGTTACAAGACATGTGAGAACCAAGTTCTTCATTTATGATGAACAAATACTTAATACTCACATACACAAATGTAAGTTTTTGGTTTTTTTTAGATAATAGACCAAATTTTTTAATGTTCTGAATAACAGATATCATATGATTTGAAAAGATTTGGAAATGTAGATCTGGGATTATCAAAAGTTTGATGCCAAGGATATTCAAGTAATGCTTCTCTTAAAAAATAAACATGCAAATAAATAAAAATAAAGGATATTTAACTGCATTCCTAAAAAAAAAAAAAAAAGAAGATATATATATTTATTGTTTATAAAGAGCCATTTGTGTTGTGTGATATTATAAAGGCATTGCTTGCAAAGTAAAATAATTTGCTTTTATGTGGTTACTGTAATGAAGCCAAAGCAAATCAATAAAATACTGTCTGGAAAATATTGATTTTGTCATAGAGTACTCTTTAAACATTTAGGGTCAGTAAAATAAATAAATAAATAAATAATAATAATGATTTTGTAATAAAGTACTCTTCAAATATTTAGGGTCAGTAAAATAATAATAAAGAAAGAAATAAAGAAATGTATACTTCTATTCAGCAAGAATACATTAAATTGATCAAAAGTATCAGTAAAGATATTTATAATGTTATAAAATATCATTTAAAGTTTCCTATTCATCAAAGAATCCTGAAAAAAGTACCATGGTTTAAAAACAAAATAAAATAAAATAAAAAATAAAGCAGCACAACTGTTTTCAACACTGATAATGATAAGAAATGTTTCTTAAGCAGCAAATCACTTATAATGTTATAAAAGATCTTTTTAAATTTCCTATTCATCAAAGAATCCTGAAAAAAAGAAAAAATATATAAAATAAATTAAATAAAGCAGCACAACTGTTTTCAACACTGATAATTATAAGTAATGTTTCTTAAGCAGCAAATCAGCATATTAGTATGATTTCTGAATAATCATGTGACACTGAAGTCTGGAGTAATGATGCTGAAAATTCAGCTTTACATCACAGGAATAAAATATATTTTTAAATTATATTATGCTAGAAAACAGGTATTTTAAATTGTAATAACATTTCACAATATTACAATATTACTGCATTTTTATCCAATAAATACACCCCTGGTGATCATAACCTCTTTAAATAACTTTAGAAACTTCATAGAATATCTAATATCTGATGACACTGTTGCACTTCTTATTTAATAATAAATGTCTGAATTACTATTTTTATACTGATCAATCTGTTACCGATATCAGATGTCATCATAGAAATAAACTGCTAAATTTTAAAATATATTCAAATAGAAAAATAATTTTAAATTGCAATAATATTTTATAATTTTTTTTATAAAATAAATGCAGCCTTGGTGAGTGTAAATTCTTTAAAAACATTAAAATAATTTTGGTCACACTTTATTTTAAAGTCCAGTTCTCGTTATTAACAAGCCACTAACTATGACTTTAGCCTCAACAAACTCCTAATTTATTAGTAAGCATCAATAGTTAGTAAGGTAGTTGTTAAGAAGGTACTGGGTAGGATTAAGGATGTAGAATATGGTCATTAATAATAGGCGACTAGCTAATACTGAGAATTGGTCCCTATAGTAAAGTGTTATGATCATTTGAATGCCTTTTGAACAGTAGTGTAAATCTTCTGTCACATATGTAAACCTGAAGAAAAACATTTTTAATTAAACTCCAGTTTAATATTTGTATAACCCTTGTTAGAGAAATATAATTCTAGAGCAGTTTCTCAGCCCTAAAAAAATCATTCAAAACACTCTCGAGGCCCCCGGGGGCCCTGAACCCCAGTTTGAAAACCCTTGATCTACAGCCCAGATTTTACAGACTAATTGACTAATTTTATGGTGCTCTTTTGTCCTTCGGGTACCTCGACAGCTCCATTCCCCATCCATTTTGACTTCATGAGCAGCGTGAACATTCTTCAAAATGTGTCCTTTTGAGTTCTACGCAAGAAACACAGTAGAGTAAGTAAATGATGACAGAATTTAGATTTTGGGTAAACTATAAAGGCCTAAAAAGAACTGCATCGCGCTCGGCGCCATTGTCATGACAAACTCCGCTTAGCTCAGGTGCAGCAAATTGTCTTAACAAGGCGCATAATAAGTGGAATGGACTCCATCTGTGTCCACTGATAGTGTGTCAAATGGTTTAAAAACACCTGTGAGAGAGACTCACCTGTCCATGTCTGCTCTCTCAATCAAAGCAAGAGCGTCTAATTATAGGATGCCGACCGATACCTGGAGAACAGCTTGATCGGATTAAAATGATTCACAGATCAGCGGATATGTATGAAAATGTCAACGACACCGACCTTCCTGCATTCTGGATTCGAGGTTTGCCTCTTGGAATCTATAAGGTTTGGAAACTATAGGACTCACAGGTGCAACAACCTAAAGTCCTCCAGGGATGTATGCGGTGTGCTGCTGTAGTTCTTGTTAACAAGGTGGTCTCCAGCATCGCCTGAAGTGATTATCTATGCCTTCCTAACTAGGTGCCTCCATGGACCTGTGGGCAGAATAGCAGATGTGTGCTCATATTTGGGTAACACAAATCCAAAGTCAGTCTAGATGCAATGCGGGATCGCTCCACTGTGTGACCCATCTGCGCAAAATAACCAATATCATGGAGGAATAAAGGAATAGTTCGCCCAAAAATTAAAACTGTCATTATTTACTCACCCTGGTGTTGTTCCAAACATAGATGACTTGGTTTCTTCTGTGAATGAAACACATAAGAAGAATTCTAGTGATTATCAGTGAATAACAACATACATTTCAATCTGTTTCTCACACAAATTTATGAGTAAGGCATCAGGATAATTGGAATACAAGTTGTATTCCAATTATCCTGATGCCTTACTCATAAGATGAGCCCTTCTCTGCAAGCTTGTGAAAAAACGAGCCGCTCAGATTTATTATAATATATACTTACTATAATATTACCGCCCCTTAATCTGCACATTTCTACCAATGGCACCGCCATTGTGTTTTCGCAAGTGACAACACCATACCAGTTCTAACGGCATGGCGAAAGTTCGAGCAAAGCATGCTAACTGTTCTGTCATTGGCTGCGCAGATGAGTGGATTTATTAATTTATTAAGAGTATATTACACTGCTGCCACACAGATCTAATAGAAACATGCAATTTCCTTCCCAGCTGTTTACCTTCACAGACTTAACTGACTATTTGTGTGTTTTTAACATAAACTTCTATGTATTTGACAGTTTAAGCGCAATAAGACATGAAAGAGAACTTAGTTTATACTCACATCCTGTGTGACAGCCACTTTCTTTGGATGTGTGCGCTCAGAAAACACTATATCAGAAGTTTAAACTAATGTGGCTTTGAAATACATGATTTCAGCGGGATAGACATGATAATCAAAACCAAACAGATGTTTTTGGCAAAGTTTCTGAGTTGTAAAGGCACAGCCCTATTCTGGAAAAGGGGGCGGGGAGCAGCAGCTCATTTGCATTTAAAGAGACATGCATTTGACTGTTTGCAGTCAAAATAGGCATTTTCAAAATGATGTAATAAATGATCTGTGGGGTATTTTGAGCTGAAACTTCACAAGACACATTCTGGGGATCCTGAGACTTATATTGCAGCTTGTAAAAGCAAGCATAATAGGTCTTCTTTAAGGTATGTCATACTGATAATGAATGAATCATAATTTCATAATCATGACAACATACACTGGAACAAAAAATGGTGCAGAAACAATTTTCACTTAGAAATTGCTAGTAAATTTCAGAAATAATTACAAAGAAATGTCAAGTTACACACTGAATCAAATGTGAAATTTTAAAGTAGAAAAACAGGAATACTGTAATGTGTATGTGTGTGTGTGTATGTATATATATATATATATATATATATATAGTGTACACAAATATTGGCTAAATGAGTATTATAGTAAAATTTATAGTACAATACTTTATTTTAAAATATGAACAAACTTTTTTTTATTATATTCTGTTCTTTTCTATTCTATTCTATTATATAACAAAACAAGTAAACTAAAAATGTTACCTGTGTTAACATAAAAAAATGAAATATTATTTAACTTGAATAAAACAACTATTTTTAGTACTGTATTATATTATATTACATTTATATTATATCATATTATATTAGAAAAAGAAGAATACTGCAATATTTTCTTCTTTATAGTTTTTTTATAAAATAAGAACAAACTATTTTTTAAATTATATTATATTATAAAAACAAGTAGACAAAATGTTACTTTTGTTAACATAAAAATCAAAAAAATATTATTTAACTTAAATGAAACAACTCTATTCTATTCTATTATAAAACAAAACAACATAACATAAAAATCTAAAATATAGATTGAAACTATTGAAACAACTATTTTTAATACTTTATTTATTTATTTTTATTTTTATTTTTTTTACAGTGTATACAAATATTGGCTAATTAGTATTATAGTAAAATGTATAGTAAAATAGTTTATTTTAAAATAAGAACAAACAATTTTTAGTATTATATTATATTATATTAAAAAACTAAAAAACTAAAAATGTTACTTGTGTTAACCTAAAAATGTAAATATTTATTTAACATGAATGAAACAACTCAAACTATATTTAGTATTATATTACAGAAAAACAGGTAAACTAAAAATGTTACTTGTGTTAACATAAAAATCAAAAAAATATTATTTAACATGAATGAAACAACTTGACAAAGCATATAACAAAAGTCTTTTTAAAGCTTCAAATCAGGTACATATTTCAATAACAAAGATAAAATCTTTATGTATAATGCATTATTAAGCTATTCATAATGTTGTAATGCATTAAATTAATTCAACTCATTAAATGTCATAAATAACTAACTAAAGTTAAAATGCATTATAATATTTACAGATTGCATCTGAAGTTGTTTGTTTGTCGTTGTAATGCATTATAGTTTCTAAAGGTGTAACAGTGAATAGCTAAGTATTATAATGTGTTATAACTGTGGTTATGATTATTTATGAGATCATGCAATGCATTATAGGGTGCTTTACAAGTCATAACCAATGCATTAAAATACTTTTGTAATGCATTGCACTGTTTGGAAAAAATTATGTTTTTGAAAGAAGCCTCTTAAGTTTTGCATTTATTTGATCAAAAATACGATAAAAACTGTAATATTGTCAAATATTTTTACAGTGTAAAATAGCTGCTTTCTATTTGAAAATATTGTAAAATGTAATTTATTTCTGTGATGCAAAGCTGAATTTTCAGGATAATTTCTCCAGTCTTCAGTGTCACATGACCCTTCAGAAATCATTCTAATATGCTGAACGAAAGAAACATTTATTATTATTATCACCAGAGTATAGGCTTCAAATCAAGTGTTACCAAATGTCTTCTCAACAGTGCGCATTTTGACTTTATACACTATATAGTGAGAGTTTCTTACATTGCATGCGATTATTGCCTTCTCCAAGAACCAAAAAGGAGCTCTCTTAGAAGGCAGCATGTTATCAATACGATCAATATCAATATGCATGATCAAAATACTTTAGCAACGCATTTCCCCCATAGCAACGGTATCTTCCGCACCTATTTAAAACAATAAATAACAGAAGTGCATGCGAGCGCAGTGGACGTCAAGGATTAACGCATGTAAATGAGTATACTTTGATGTCGACTGTGTGGGATGGGATAAGATTTTCTTTACTGTGGGATTTTCTTTACCGATTCCTCAACTTCGGAACAGCAGAGGTTAATCTGTCTTAAACGCATTGTACAGCATTTTACACGCGCAATACACGGGCGATATTAAAAGGCACACGGCAAAAGCCCGAAACTCTTGTGGCAAAGCGTGTCTCTCTCTATCACGTCGAGATTGGTCTTTAATACTGGAGCGCAACAACGTGCCCGTGCTATTCAGTGGCATACTTGAGAGTCCAAATAACCCTCTTATTAATGTGGATGACAATGTTTTGATTGCATCCAATATGGCACACTGAATCAGCATGCAAATGCCCTTTGAGCAAAACAAAGACATTGATTATGAGGTAAGTTTCTTCGGCACAAGTAGCCCGCTTGGTGTGATTAATCGGCCTGTGCCATTGATTTCCCTTTGTTTAGATCTTTGCTAACTTTTCAGGAGATACAATTATAATTTGTTCGCTAACAATAAATCCAATCTAGCGTGCTCAAAGAAAACCTTAATAAGGTCTTCCATGTTATTTGTCCTTTCAACAGCCAACTGAATACATCTGAAGAGAGCGGGGAAAAAAACAGGTCGGGCTCCTGACAGTGTTGATTTGTTTGTTTGAAATACGCTTCGACAGTATTTCCAAACAGAATGGAGCCTAATACGGGAGAAAAGTAGACTGAAAAGATGAACGGCGAGATGTCTGAATCACAATGGCGCGTAAAGTTCGGAACCGGCGCACGGGCACGCGTTTCACCTATTTGTTTAGGCTCGGCATTGTGGCGCGAAGGCATCGGATGCATCGGAGTTGGGCCGATACAATGTACTATCGGCATTTGCAAGTCAAATGCACGTGTTCCATCAAAGTACTCCATCAAAGAGCATTTGCGACGAGCGTTTTTCACAGATTTAGTACTTTGAAAACTCACCCCCACCAGATACGAGCGAGTCTCTCTGACTTCTCGCATCATCTCTCCAAGACACTGATAATACGATTTCAGTGTTTCTTTTTTTTCCCTTTTTTTGCTGTTGAGAAACAAACTGGATTATGAAGAGATCACTACATAAACAGCTTTCTAAAAGGAGCCAGCTATTTTAAAAGAGGCTGAAGGAATGCAAAGAGGGATTTAAATTTTAATTTGAATTTATTCCAGCAAGTGAAAGGTTCTTTTGAGAGGGGATTTCGGCAAAGATGATGGTATTTAAAAGTGATAAACAAGCATCTAAACCTCCAGTAAAATGCAGACATTTCTTCTTCTTTCGAACACAGAGGCGAAATAGGGCTTGCTATGGTCACAGCTGTCAACCCACAACAACATGAAATGTAAACTGAAACATCTTGCACAGATAAGTACTGCATACATGCAACCTTTCAGCTGGAAACTTTCTATGCCGAATGTGGAACGTTTTCGAGCGTTACAGCAAGTCATTTTTAGGTCACTTCAGGGTTCTTATTATTGTTTGTTTACTACAAGTACAAAAAAAAACTGTTAGAAACATGTTCTCAGTTGTAATAAAGCTGAAATAAAATAATGAAAATTAAGAAATTCTACCTTAATAGCAAATGAGTTAGAGCTAAAACTGAAAACCGGAATTAAAACAAACAAAAAAAAAAATTATATATATATATATATACAGTTATTATTAAAGTATTTTAATTATTATATTATTATTGTTATATTTTAAATGTTATATATTTATATTTGAAATTACAAACATATATATATATATATACACACATACACACTTGTTTACAAAAATGACCAAAAAAACCCTTAAAAAAAAAAACGTAAAAATTAAAATATAAAAATATAAATAATGAAAGAAAGTGTAATAGAAAAAATAAAAATATAAAAAGTTAATTGATACAATTAATANGTTATATATTTATATTTGAAATTACAAACATATATATATATATATACACACATACACACTTGTTTACAAAAATGACCAAAAAAACCCTTAAAAAAAAACGTAAAAATTAAAATATAAAAATATAAATAATGAAAGAAAGTGTAATAGAAAAAATAAAAATATAAAAAGTTAATTGATACAATTAATAAAAAAACATTAAAACAAATTGTGGTGATTTAAACTGAAATAAATTAAATAAATAAATGACACACAGACACACACACACGTGTTTACAAAAATGACCAAAAAACTAAAAAAAAACCTGAAAACTGAAAATAGAAAAAAAATTAAAGAAAACATAAAAGAAAAAAGAAAATATTAAAAGTTAATCAATGCAATTAATAAAAAACATTTGTGGTGATTAAAGTTGAAATAAAATTAAATAAATAAATAAATGACACACACACACGTGTGTGTTGACAAAAAAAAACAAAAAAAAAACCCTGAAAAATTAAAATATCAAAATATAAAAAATATATATAATAGAAATAAGAAAATCAATTAATTAATTAATTAAAAAGATAATTAATAAAATTAATTAAACATTTTGGCGATGTAAGCTGAAATATAATTAAATAAATAAACAAATAAATGACACACGTGTTTTTACAAAAATGAAAAAAAAAAATATATATATATATATATATATATATATGAAAATATAATAGAAATAAGAAAATATTAAAAAGCTAATAAGTAAAATAAAAAACATTAAACACATTTTTTTAAGATTAAAGCTGGAATTAAATTAAATAAATAAATAACACACACACACACATAAATATATATATATATATATATATATATATATATATATATGTAATTGTGTTAAACCCATAAAAAAAGGAAAAATAAAAATACAAAAAAGAAAAATGGAAAAAGCTCATTCAGAATATTGATACAAATTGTTAGAGTATATAAATAATACTGAAACAGCATGTGCCATACAGTGCAGATAAGTTCATGTTTCAGTATGACTAGTCATATATTGGCAGATATATGTAATCCTGAGCTCAGAGACCCATGAAAAAATTGCATCTGCTAAGCAACTCTCTGGCTTTTCGTGCACTGGTCATAAGCGGCATAAATCGTGAGTTTAGTGCGTATGTGACATACATAGAACACATACCACACAAACAAAGAGTTACATCATGCTGTTGCATGGTTAATCCGATCAAGGCCAGTCTTTATGCTTTTGCTATCTTCAGCAAATGCCGCCAAAAGTGGCAAGTAAACCATTTAACAAGAGTCTAAGAGAATGATTACAGAACCAGGACCGGATACGATTTCACACTGCTGGATGGCTCAATTGCATCTCCCAAACAGGCTTAAAACTGGAGAAACACTATAGGGCATCACTTTTTTACAGTTTTGTAAATATTCCATTCTAAAGGGTGTCAGGCAAGCAACTTTTGAAGTAGCAAACTGGATTGTGCACGCTTTGTAGAGCAAGTCACAACAATATGGCAGTCGACAAGTCAGAGAAGCTGATCAAGCTGACAAGAAGAATAATATAAACAGAATTTTTTAGGTTAAAGACGGTGCCGTTTTAGAATCAATGGCTCTAAACTGATTTTGTTTTACAACCCAGATTTTACATTGGTCATAATATTACAAAAAAACTGCAATGGCCCAAAAACATACACAATTGTTAAAAGATGAAATGTGCAATTTTTCTTAGATATTAAGATGTTATCTTCTATCCCACCTACAAATGTAATCATTCATATTTCCCCCAAAAGCCTTAAGAATCACAACAAAACTGATTCAACCAATGGTGTGACTTTGGGGGCGGGACTATCTGTTTGTCCAACCAATGGCAGATTCAGGTAAATGTACATTTTATTTTCTACTCAATTATGTTGTAATAACGAAATGTTATGTCATTTAAATGATATAATTTATCGTAATAATGAGATGCTATGGTGTTCAAACTATTTTCTTGTAATAACAACATATTGTGTCATAAAAACAATATGTTTTTACAGGCACAATGAGATATAATATCGTTAAAAAATTATGGTTATATCATAGCATCTTGTTATTATGAGAAAATATTGTTTAGTTGCATTACAAAATGTACTTAAAGTACATAACAAAATTGACTTAAAAATACTAGAATGAAAAATGTAAATATAAAACTTTTAAAAAGAACGAAAATATAATGTGAAAAAAATATATATTTAAAAAAAGTTAATTCTAAATATTATTCTGAAAAAAATGTTAAATGATTACAACATTTTAACGTTGTATGAAAAATAAAATGAACAATTTTTTAAATACATGCACTAAATAAATAAGTACTATATATATATATACATATATATATATGAATTTTTTTGAACATTGACATTTATACATCATCTGGAAGTTAACAATAAAAGCTAAAAAATAAATAAGCTTTCGATTGATGCATGGTTTGTTAGGACAGGACAATATTTGGCCGAGATACAACTATTTGAAAATCTGGAATCTGAGGTTGCAAAAAAATCTAAATATTGAGAAAATCACCTTTAAAGTTGTCCAAAGTTCTTAGCAATGCATATTACTAATCAAAACGTTTTTATATATTTGTGGTAGGAAATTTACAAAAATATCTTCATGGAACATGACCTTTACTTAATATCCAGTGATTTTTGGCATAAATAAAAACCGATAATTTTGACCCATACAATATATTTTGGGCTATTGCTACAAATACACTCGTGCTACTGAAGACTGGTTTTGTGGTCCAGGGTCACATATAAATAAAGCTAATGCTCCTCTTGCTAAATGTATATTTTCATTTCCACTACAAAAGTTTAAACTTGGGTTAAAAAAAAGTCCACCCATAGTCCAGTTTATTAAATCCTCAGGAATTATCTTTTCCTGACAGAACAAGGTTTGTCTGGTCTCAGTTCACTTTTTTTTTGCCATCCATTCCTGGATTTAGCCAGGCAACTCTCCTGAAAGCACAGAACAATTGGTAATGCAGGGTGATGGCAATGACTGGAGCATTGTCTCAGGGGACAGCCAGTTTCAATAGGCTCGGAAAGGCAATCCAAAAGGTGCAGATGACAATGGCTTTGTTGCTATTTATGCAGAGCAGATAGCCGGGCATTGAATCAGGCCTCCCCAGAGCCACCAGAAAGACCTCTGAGAAACGTACAAACCAGGTGATAGGAGGGACATATGCTGCGGTGGATCCAGCCACTTCAGACAGAAGCCAAAGAAAGTTTGACTATAAAGTGCAACGGGAAAAAATAAAAGATGGACGTGGTCAGGACATACTTCTTCAGTCATTTTTCTGAACAGTGAAATAACAGTGAACGGCATTTCATTTGAAATAAGAACTGATGTATAAACGCAATATCACACTTGTAGCTGTGTGAAAACGCTCTATATCAGCACAGCTGTGATCTATCTGTCTATCTATCTGAGGTGTATGCTTAATGCATAAATATATTTTGTTACCATATTGCAATAAGATAAAACAAAAACATTATAGCACTGATGGAAAAGTAAGTTACTTATTGTTTGCATAATCTGTTCGACATTTTACTTAATAGTGATTAATTCTGAAGTGAGAAACATGTTCATTTTAAGCTTGAATAAGTAAAAACAAAGAGATAATTCATTTTTTTTGTTACATAAAGTAGAAAAAAAACAATTATTGGCGATTAATCGCATCCAAAATAAAAGTTTGTGTTTACATAACACATGTGCATACATATACACATACATGTATATATTTAAGAATACATATATACATGTAAATATTTTTTTTAATATATGTGACCCTGGACCACAAAACCAGTCATAATATATTTGTAGAAATAGGCAAAAATACATTGTATAGGTCAAAATTATAATTTTTTAAAGATCAAAGTAAAGATCATGTTCCATGAATATATTTTGTAAATTTCCTGCTGTAAATATATCAAAACTTAATTTTTGATTAGTAATATGCATTGCTAAGAACTTCATTTGGACAAGTTTAAAGGCAATTTTCTCAATATTTTGATTTTTTTTTTTTTTTTTTTTGCACCCTCAGATTCCAGGCTTTCAAATAATTGTATCTCAGTCAAATATTCTTCTATCCTAACAAACCATACATCACTGGAATATTCAGCTTTCAGATGATGTATAAATCTCAATTTTAAAAAATTGACACTTACGACTGGTTTTGTGGTGTAGGGTCACATATACATGTATATAAATATACAAAGCATACACACATGTATTATGTAAACCCAGGTTTTTTTTATTTTGGATGCGATTAATCACGATTAATCGATTTGACAGCACTAAATCACTATGAACTAAGAGTTTTCTCTCAATAAACTCCTGATTTGCATATTGATAGTACGTAAGTAGTAGTTTCGGTATTGTAGGGTTAAGGGATCTAGAATATGCAAATACTAATAAACAGCCAACAAGCTAGTAATATGCATGGTAATAAGCAAATAATTAAAGGGACAGTTCATCCAAAAATGCAAATTCTGTCATTAATTACTCACCCTCATGCCGGTCCACCTTTACTCATCTTCAGAACACAAATTAAGACATGTATGATGAAATCCGAAAGCTTTCTGACCCTGCATAAACAACGACACAACTACCACGTTCAAGGCCCAGAAAGGTAGTAAGGACATCATTAAAATAGTCCACTTTAAATTTTACGAAGCTACAAGAATACTTTTGCATGCAAAGCAAACAAAAATAACGACTTTATTTATTGCGTTATCGCTCTAGATTACATCCTGCGTGTTTTTTTGTGTCACTCGTGTGAATAAAATCATCATGTAATGCTTTCCTCCATTTTCTGATACAACAGGATGTGTCAAACTGGATGTGTCAATAAGTTGTTCGCTGATTGGCTTGCGAGACATTGCGTCATGCAAATTTTCTGCTTTAAACTTGCGCGGAAGATACGATATTGCACGTTTTCTTGCATCGCCCAATTCACATTGCCCCGCACAAATTTGCGTCTATTCACGTAATTGCATTGATATTGTATTCAATCTACTCATGCAAATAATTACATTTGCTTCGACATGCTTTCATAAAGAATATCATGACGCATGCGTGTGGTGCCGCTGATGTAGAACGTCCATCTCTCTTAGCTTGCTCAAATAAGTAAGGCTGGGCAAAAAATTGCAAGACATCCTCTCTGTCAAAATCTGGATTCTACGTCACTACGACGGTTCCTGGTACTACTGGTGAACGTGCATCGAAGACTGACACGGAAGAGAAGAAATTGTTAAATATAAGATGTCTTGGATTGAAGTATTCTCTAGTTTCGGTTGTACCACTGATGAACTATTTTAACGATGTCCTTACTACCTTTCTAAGCCTTGAACGTGTCAGTTACGTTGCTGTCTATGTAAGGTCAGAAAGTTCTCAGATTTCATCAGAAATATCTTAACTTGTGCTCCGAAGATGAACTTAGATGAAGGTCTTACGGGTTTGGAACGACTTGAGGGTGAGTAATGACAGAATTTTAATTTTTGGGTGAACCATCTCCCTAATATTGAATAGTGTTCCCTAAGTGTTAACAGTTATGTTTATAACAGTATGCCTTAATTTATTCATGATTAAAACTAGATGCCTCCAAAAAATCTGCATATACAATACAATTATTTATGACTTCAGGACCCTTACAAGTAAAAGACTATTGATGCATCACAACCGCACACATTTTGCCAGGTGTTTTTGCAAGGTGTATTCACCGATTTGATCGGCACACACGCACACTCTCATTGTTAGCTTTAGCCAATGCTAAACTATTTGACACTTGCCAACTGGCGTTGGAGCTGACGTTAACGCTACGCTAGCCGACGTTAATACAATACTACTCAAATGAAGGCAAAGTGGTAAACAGCGGTGCTGGCTGAATAAATGTTTCCTCATAAACAGCTCTAAAATATATCATCAACAGCAAGCACACTCTTATATTCATAACATCCATATTCATCCATTTGGGAATGATACATTCGCTTGATCCTCTGTTGTCGGTCTTAACGCTGGCAAAAGTGCTCTATAATTATTGCTCTCGGCACCAGGCTGAGACAAATAAAAGTTACATCGCAGCTGCATTAACATGTGAATGCGGCTTACAGAAGCGCGCGCGGTAAACTGCTCCACCTGGCTCGCGACAAACGTCCTTGTCACAAAGTCCACCCACCGCACTGGCTTCCGCTGAAAGGCCTCCTGGGGGACTTCAGTGACCATTCACTATGTTTTCTCTTTTCCCAAGCACCTGTGACTGTTTTTGTGCTTTCCCATTTTTTTCAGGCTTTGTCTCTCTCTCTCTCTCTCTGCCTTTCTCGTTTTCGTTTTTTTTTGTTGGCAAGGCCCTATCATTAGGGAAACACTTTCTTTCAAAAGGAATTCTCGCCGCTAACAATGCTGTTTGTGTGTTTAGCAAGAGAAACGGGCCTCCGAACGCATCCAAAAAACATGTCACGGTCAATAACGGCGAGGAAGCGGCGGGAAAAGGTGGGTTACGGCGGTCACTCCTCGCCTTTCTTGGGCAGGTGCAGTTGGAAAGACTGGCCTCCTCTGCCGCTTCCGAAGGCTCATCCGGCTTCTCCATGGTCCTGGACCTTGGAGAGCTGCTTTGCCATTTTCCAAAGGAGTTTGGCACAATGGCTTTGTCCCCTCTTTTCATTGTGTTTCTGTAAAACACATTTGCAGCATGACTCTCCAGGTTTATCCCTCTTGTGAGCCATCTACCCCTTTTCTCTTTCCGCTTCCACTAAACCTACGCTCATCTCGCCAACCTGGAGTAACGGAGAATTACGCGATTGTGCGCGCGTAGTTTTTTTTTTTCTTTTCCCCTTCTCCGTGGCTATTTGTCATAGAGCGCTTTCCCACTTACGCCATCTCGATTGACGCTCGGCTAACTGAATGCAGCTTGCCCGAATTTGGCCGGGAACGGAAAAACGAGGACGGGAAGGGGGGTGCGGGGGGAGCGGGAAAAATAAATATGCAGATTAAAAAGTAAACATTCTCCAAGAGAGGGAAAAACAACCACATTTTCATATTTAATCCAACTTAGCAGAAACAAAAATAACACATTATGCCCTAATTGGGTGCCGTGTAGTCCACAAATACTATTACAAGGCCGATCAGGATTAGCTCTGCTACATACCTAGTTATCTATTTCGGAGTGCCAAGACTGCAAGCAGTGGGCAACTAAATTTCAAAAGCTGGCAAATCCAGTTGTCTCCTAAATACAGAAAGTACTTAAATCCGGAGCTAACACAAGAGAAAGAGGGATAAAGGGTACTCTGCATATCACCAAAAAGCTTGTGCACTTTGCAGAATCACTGGCTAGGTTAAACAAATATGCTAAGCAGACATCAAAACAATCCTTTGATCTGCAGCCTAGTTTCCGGAGCAGCGGCTGGGCTCCTGTTGTAAATAACTTGTATAAATCTGTACCGTTTGCCTTCAGGTAATTTCACGAAAGTGCCAGGGATTCGCAAGGAAGCACTCTAGTCGGAGAGATCAGATAAAAGCCGTACTCGCTACACGTGGCTAATGATCGAATTATTAGCGTCTGCGAAGGATAAAAACACGGCGGCTTACGTACCTCCAGGTCCAGCGAAACGCATTGTCGAGCGTCATACAAAACAGGCTTGAGGAATCTGAATGCGGGGAAGAGCTGTGTAACTTGCTGACTAACTTTGTCCTCTGTTTTGATGGAGAACACAATGGAAAACGCTGTCCATTCAAATCGGCCAGGGGAACAGTGGGGGCCGTGTGCCTGACTACCATCAGTGCCCTCATAACAGCTCTGAGGGCACAGGCGCACTGGCACCGGGCGACACCACACCACTCACCCCCAACAGTGCAACTTTTGTGCCGTTGTCATCCTCCAGAAGTTTGTCTTCTTCTGCAACTAGTTTTTTTCCCCTTCAGTGGCTGCAAACTTGTACAGTTGTGCTTTTGATTCGAACAGCTGCCGTTCCTCGGCTTCTGCTTCCGCTCCGTTATAGCCGATATAGAGGGCCTGTTGTCTCCTGAAAGAGTCAAGTTTACTGGTTAAAATATATTTTTAAACTCACACTGAAAATGTAACTCAATTCAACTCAATTTCTGCTCATTCCAAGTCCTAGATTTTTCATTATTCTCTTAAAATGTTAACCAAAGATAAAAATTGTGGCTTAGATTCA
>JAHKKF010537483.1:0-57662 GCA_019740295.1 Labeo calbasu
ATCCATCCATCATAAAAAGTGCTTCACACTGCTCTGGGGGGTTAATAAAGGCCTTCTGAAGCTATTGATGCATTTGTGTAAGCACAGTATTCATATTTAAAACTTTATAAACCGTAATCTTTAGTTTTTATTAACTGTCATACGTGGTATACGAAAGAGTGGCGTTTCAGGGGATGACATCGGCGAACGTAGTGACGAACATGGAAGCACAGTGGAGACAGCAAAACAAAACACCGGTCATGATTTGCAAAAAATAAACGAGGAATTGTAAAGAACAATGTCAGAGGATTTTGATATAAGCCAAGAGGAGACTGGTTTTCCTTTGCTGTAAACAAAACTTGGTTCTAGCATATTCTCACCTAGAGATTACATGTTATAAAGTGTTAAATATAGATATTTTTCTTGCACGAATGCATTGATTTACTTTAGAAGGCCTTTGTTAAACCCCTGGAGCTGTGTGGAGTACTTTTTACGATGGATGCATGCATTTTATTGGACTTCAAAATCTTCTAAAAAACGGTCATTCACTGCCATTATAAAGCTTGGAAGAGCCAGGGCATTTTTTAATGTAACTGTGGTGAGGGTGAGTAAATCATGAGTAAATTCATTTTTGGGTGAACTATCCCTTTAACACCATGGACAAAACTAGCTGCGACCCCTTTAAAATTTCAAAGCAATTATCCACTTACATGCTTTGGATGAATGCCCGTAATCTTTGTAGTAAGGTTTGTGGAAACATATTTGAGGAGAAAAGAAACAGCAGAAGAAATATAACAGAATCAGATCTCTGTCCTCTATAAGAAAGCCTCTGTAAAGCACATGAATGAGTAATAGTTTCTAATACAATGGCATGCTGGATTCTTAAAATTATTTAACCTCCAGATTTAGAAAAGGTGACCACATGGTAAAATGCTCTTTGGCCATTTCGTTTTATCACTACACTGTAAAAAAAAAAAATCTGTAAAATTTATGGTAAAAAAACAGCAGCTGTGGTTGCCGCAAAAATCATCCCATTCTGAGGGACTGTTTCTTTAAATGCAAATGAGCTCTGCTCATCCCGCCCCTCTCTTCTCTCTGTGGAGTGACGAGCCTGTTTACTTTAGCCACGTTTAGCTGCTAAACTTGCTAACTAGCATGTTATTAGGAAAGGTGATTGCAGAGATTCATAAAAAAAACCTTTCACTCACTTCTGCTGTAGGTGAAGCTGGATCACGAATGATTTGCGCGAACATAGACGCATTTATGTAGATCGGGATGCGCATTCCCTTCACAAACAAACCTAATCCACTGTATCTTCAGCGGCTCAGATGTCGGGAGTAAATGATGACCACTATGTTCATTATTACATCCAGCAACACAACACCTCAATCGCTCAATCGGAGATATTCTTGTCTAACTTACATCCCTGCTTCAGCATCGAAACAGTGGAGGTCGGACTGTGACAGCTGATCTGAGGTAAGACGCTCATGTCAATCAACTATTGTGGGAGCGACCTCTGACGGTGTGACGCATCTGAGATTGGCTCGATCTGAAAAAGGGGATATTATTTTTACATATTAATTAAAAACCACTGCATGGATTTTTAACATTATAGGGTGGATTTGTACATACACTGCCAACACACATTAATGTTCAAACAACATGTAAAAGTGAACTTTGCATCCGATGACCCCTTTTAACAGGTTTTTACTGTAGCATTTTTACAGTATTTTACCGTTAAATTTGTGCTCATTTTTTACAGTGTAAAAGAGTCAGTTCACCCCCTCATGTTGTTCCAAACCTGTATGACTTTACATACAGTTAAAATGAATAGTGACTGAGGCATCGTTTTTGGAGCTTGAAAGACTCATACCAATGATGACTATTTGAATAGAACATTGCGACCGAAATCATTCAAAATTTTTCCTTTTATGTTTCACAGAAGAATGTCAAACGGCTTTGAAATGACACAAGGTTGTGTAAATGATGACAGGATTTTCATTTTTGGGTGAACCGTTCCTTCAAGCCTCCTGTCAGCAAAAGACCAGCAAAAACACATTCATCTGACTGCTCAATTGTCTGAGGATGACAAGATCTGAGAGCCTTTGGTCCCTTTATTCTCATACACACACTTTTAGACTGACAGTCAGAAAAAAAAGACATTTACAAATGCCTGACTACTTGTATAACACATAAACTTATAGTGACCTTTAGAGTCGAGATAGGGGGAACCGAGTTAGTGAAGCGTGACGGACAAAATGACCAGTCAGTGGCAGCTGCCTGTAGGGCCATTGAGCCGTTACCACACACTGAGTCATTGGGGAAATAGTGGATGGTAAACCTAGAGGGGTCGAATATAATAACAAAATCAGACACACATCCAGATGACAAATAAACACACAGATCAAGAATACAAAAGCGGAATGGAGGGAGGCAAAGGCCCGCTGATAGACAAGCAGGTCCATGGAGAGACAAGTAATTTTAATAAAAGGAAGTATACACAAATTACACAGACTTTATTTAGTCTAAATTATTTTTTATCAAGAGAAATCAGGACAATGTTGCGGCAAATCTTTTGAGCCTTTGAGGAGCGGGCTTCCGTAATTACAAGCCAGATAATAACCTGTGTGATATTCTCAAATCGTCTTTAATAATGTCTCGTGAGGGAGCGTTGATGGGCTGCAAATGGGCAGAAAACTGATGGAGAAATTCCAGAGATGGAAGCAAGGGATGAAACGAAGCGACTATCAGTGAACTTTTCACACGAGGCCGTTCCCAGATTGCATGTCACTCTGTGCCTAATGAAAATGAGTTTTTATCTGTAAGAGCCTGGTCGTCATGGCCTCTTTTTTCTCTTCTCCTTTATGTTGTTAATTAGATATTCCACCGACAGACTGCGGAGATGTCATTCCTAACGCCCCGCGTAACATGCTGGCGAGATATTGGTCATGATTGTGACTCAATATATCGCAACTGTAAGGCTGCAGAATTAGACAGAAAAACATTAATTATGATATGAGTCTTTCAGAGAAAATCACAGCCACTGATAAAATGTATTATCTCAGACCAACCTCCTGGGTTGTCAGCAAGTTTTTAATCATTTTTTTTTTTTTTTTTTTGTTTTTACAAATTTTTAAATAAAACAGAGAACTTAATACATATTATTTTGTATAGCACATTATTAATATGTATTACTTTGTTACATTATAAATAACATGATACATAATAAGTTTATAGATATATTAATGTTTTAAAAGAAGTCTCTTATGCTCATCAAGGCTGCATTTATTTGATGAAAAACACAGTAAAAATAGTAATATTGTGAAATATTATTGCAATTTAAAATAACTATTTTCTATTTGAATATATTTTAAAATGTAATTTATTTCTGTGATGGTAAAGCTGATTTTTCAGCAGCCATTATTCCAGTCTTCAGTGTCGTATGATTTTTTATTATTATCAGCTCCTTTTTTGGACACGATGTTACGCTACCATTAAAAACTTTGGGGGATTAAAAAAAAAAGAAGAATACTAATTTAATACTAAATTAATACTTTTATTCATCAAGCACACATTAAGGTAAAGTCCACTTCCAGAACAACAATTTACAGATAATGTACTCACCCCCTTGTCATCCAAGACATTCGTGTTTTTCTTTCTTCAGTCTTTTGAGGAAAACATTTCAGGATTTTTCTCCATATAATGGACTAATATAGTGCCCCAAGTTTGAACTTCCAAAATGCAGTTTAAATGCAGCTTCAAATGATCCCAAATACGGTTGTAAACGATCCCAGCCAAGGAAGAAGAGTCTTATCTAGCGAAATGATTGGTTATTTTCATTTTTAAAAAATATAATTTAAATACTTTTTGATTTCAAATGCTCGTCTGTCTTGCTCTGCCTGAACTCTGTGTATTCTAGCTCAAGACAGTTAGTGTATGTCGAAAAACTCCCTCGACTTCAAAAAACATTTTTCTACACTGCTGCAGAAGTTAGGTCTGGGTTTTTCAACATACACTAACTGTCATAAGCTAGAACACACAGAGTTCAGGTAGAGCAAGACAAGACGAGCGTTTGACATTTAAAAAGTATATAAATTGTATTATTTTTATAAAAAAATAACCGATCGTTTCGCTAGATAAGACCCTTCTTCCTCGGCTGGGATCGTTTACAACCGCATTTGGGTTTGTTTAAGCCACATTTAAACTGCATTTTGGAAGTTCAAAATCGGGGCACCATATCAGTCCATTATATGAAAAATCCTGAAATGTTTCCCTCAAAAAACATAATTTCTTTAAGACTGAAGAAAGACTTCTCCTTTAAATTTATCAAAAGTAACAATAATTACATTTATAATGTTACAAAATATTTCTATTTCAAATAAATACAATTCTTTTGAATTTTCATAAAAATAATATGAGTTTTCACAAAATATTTAATCAGCAAAAAGCACCAATAATAATTGATAAAAGTCAACTTTACAAGAATAAATTACATTTATGCAAAACTGTTATTTTAAAATGTAATATTATTTCACAGTATTACTGTTTTAGTGTATTTTTATTCAAATAAATGCAACATAAGAGAATTCTTATGAAACATTAAAAATGGCCAACTTTTGATGGTGTATATATAAAAATACTATTTATTTATAAGTACAGAAAAAATAACTAGCAAAAGATGGCTTGAGTCGTTTCTGCTTTTATTCAACAGTTCAATAAACAATAAGTTAATACTTGTGAGTGACTCACATCTTAGACAGCACAGAGTGTTTTCACGGCGCGTCATATTGGCAGCACTGAGCGTAAACAATGCTACTAAACCGAACAAAACTTGCATATGTTGCTGATTATTGCTGCTGAAAATGGTCAATTATTGTCATGATTTGGGCTGTACTAATCGGTCGGACCGGAAATAACATTTGGAGTACTATAGTCTGCCAAAAGTTAGAACAAATCAAGGAGAAGTTTGCAAAAATCTGTCTGAGGAGCAAAAGGCATCTGTGGTTGGCCAAACTGAACCAGGATTTCCAGGGCAAGAATCTTGACAACATTCATATTTGTTCTTAATAATTTCCAGTCAGGTAGGTCAAATATTAGGCTAATATCTTAATTAATACTGCTTGTACGTATCTTTTCCACCTATTAACTTTAGTTTGTAAAAATATTGCACCTTTGCTTCTTACTAAGTCCTTCTCTATATAATTTAGCAGCTTCCACATGTTTTTTTTTGTGGTTTAGACAGCACAAATTATACGAACACCATATTCAGTAGTACATGCAATCCATGCTGTTGTTAACATCTGAGTATCGCCAATATGGGCACGCATCCGGGTAACTGACAAAATCGTGACGTAAGTGCAAACTCTCCATACTGCCAATTATTTTGTTCCACCAATAAAAGTACTACTAAACAAAGTCACAGAAGAACCACTCCAGCACTGAACAACACACAATAGTGGTATTTCATTCCTAAATAATACAGTGTTTTGAAGCAATCGGGTTGAATGCCTGATTCAAGGACTGTCGCTTGTCGCCACCTACTATAGAGTAATGATCTAATGCACAGACCAGATTCATGTTTGAGGACTAGCTGCTGTATAATAAAATGGTATAACTGTATAATAGGAATTATTTGAAAAAATGTAGTAGTATTAGCAGTATTGTTGCAGAATTACAATGACATGCCATGTCTGCATTATAGTAATCTCTTTATCCCTGATCTTCTGCACGGCTACTACAACTGATCTGTTCTCTGTCATACAAACAGAGCCAAAAGGAACAGCATGGTGAAATCATGCCTGCCAGCATACAGCTTCTGTATGTGACCTCGGGTCTCTGAACAAATATAACATGGAGGGGGCGCGAGAGAGAGAGAAAGAGAGAGAGGACCGGAAAAATGAAAAAGTGCGCAAAAAAGAAAGCGGATGCATCTGTCACGTCTTCAGCCAAGAATTTCTTTTAATTCAAAACTCAAAGTTCTCAGGATTCCTGTTGAATTGCGCACTCGCCCAGAAGAGACAGCACATAGTTTAAGAGCGTCATCATCCTTGAAGGCCAATGCAGTTTACCATCAGCTAAATCTACACTTGAGGTACTGATGATTCTCAGCTTTGTGTTTCATGGCTGACTCATCTCGCCTCAATCAATCTTCACACATCTACTCTCATCCCACTTTCTCTTTAAACCAATTCCACACTGTAAGGGCTCTCATGGTACAATTTAGTAGTGATTTATGTCAAATTCACACAGCATTCAGCATTTTTCAACTGGTGCACATCATTTAGATCCTGAATCAAGCGGCCAAAATCGAGTCAGCAAGTGGATGAGAGTTTTATAGTGCGTCGAAGCCCAAAAGGGCAATGGCCATTTAGGCTTGTTTTAAGGTAGCCTACTTTATGCCTGAAACATAAAAACATAACCAAGTAGATATACTGAAAATAATTTAACCGAAACCAAAGTTTAATCTGTTGGATTGAACAGGATGAAAAAGCAATTGCATAGGTTTGATTTGTGTGAATTGATAAGACACCATATACAGCGATAGTTAAAGCAGGTAAAACTCTCAGGTCACTGATTACAGCTACTATACAACACATGTGAAAGCACAACTGAGCTTACTGACAAGATACGCCTTGGTGTGACTCACTGCCATGGCAACCGCAGAGGAGAGAGAGGGAGAGAGAGATTTGATGGCCGGTTCCGCATTTTCTATAAGAGAAAAGGGCAACTTACTGACATTAGCGCTGATGATTTCATCAATTTCAGCATTGAGGGGATTAAAACAGGTACTGGTTAATGAAAGCAGGCAAACCAGGTAATAACTGCAGGTGACCTGCGTAGGAGTGAAGGTTTATACCACTGTACACACAATAATGAGACATGACATGACTATGAGTCACAGCTGTCTGAGAACGTACATGAGCGCTGGATTCACGTTGAGATTCATCAATCTCTTATAAAACTCCATTAATATGTCTAAAGCACTTTTTGAAAGTGCTAAATGGTGTTTTTAGAAAACCCTGTTCGTTTATGTTTACCTTATTTACATAGTTGGGAATATTTCATAATGCTTCACTTTTTTGTCATTTGGCAAGCACTTATCTATACATGTTTATTCTTACTGTACATGATTTTTATGTTGTTACAAGAGAATCCTGAAAAATGTATCAAGGTTTCCACAAAAACAAAGCAACACATCAAGCAACATCTGTCAATTAACTGAGTAATTGTATAATTATAATTAATTTTTTTGTGGTAATAAAAACAGACCTAAGTGAACAATACTCTTTAAAATGACTTAAAGTACATTTATAATAGCAGTGAAGCCAATAATTAGTTCAAATAAAGTATCAAAAGCAACTAATCATATGGTTTAACTGAGCAAAACCGTTAAAATACATGTGTTATAAACAATAAAGGTAATGTACAAATGCCTGCAGAGGGCGCCAACGGCCTGACGATTGTTTTTACGTTGTACTGCACGATCTAATCTTTATTTAATATCAATATGGACATCCAAACGTGTAAACTCAGGAATGTTTGGGCTTTTATTTTGAAATCGCGACGAACGGTAGCATATCGATGTATAGATAATAAGAACGATTTACCTTACACATTTGATTAAATGGTGCACGGATGAATGTTATAATAAACTCAAACTCAAATCAATATGCAGACATGTATTTTGAGACGGTCTGTGCACGTAAATGATAATAGTTCTTGAGGAGCAGCATTATTTTTGTGAATGGAACCACTCTGACAGGCACATACATAAGTCTCAGCTTTCAAATTTGGTCATTTTTAAAAGAAATTAAAACGTTAATTACCTTTTGGTGGTTCCTAAATGAGTCGTGACAGTTCAAGCTGGACTTGAACCGATTATTTCTTCCAATAAACATTAAAGAAGATCAGAAAGTATCTAGTTTCAACCACGGAAAATCTTCAATACATGCCATTTTTTCAAGGTCAAGTCCACCAACATAAATATACTCTCCTGTCTGTTTTGTTTGTTGGACAAAATGTCAAATTCAGCATTATGATTGGTCAGATCGTCTGTCACAACTTCTGTATAAAGTAAATAAAGCCTCGGCGATAGAGATAGATAAATAAAGACATAGACAGATAATTACATATTTTGCTGCTCATGTGTCTAAATACTTTTTGAGGCAATTGTAATTGTTCAAATATGCAAATTTGGAAACTGAGGTGAGCAGTATACAATAGTGCTACAGATGTATGAGATGGTGAGGATCAAAATACGCATTTATAAGTGAAGACTGAAAAAAGATATGTAATCATCCTTCTTACTAATCTACTACTGAATAAAGTATCCGCAAATATAATCTCAAGCAAGAATAATATAAAAGAGAGTTAATTGCATTGTTCATGTTAATTGTCACATTCATTTTTAATCATAGCCAGAAGTATTTAAGTGCTAGAGTCTCTCCAGCCTGTGAGTTCACATCTGACCCTGACTACTTGCTCTGAAGAGACTTTCTCACTAGAAGACGCTCTCATGTAATGTGTAGACCCTGAGGTCTTCAGAGCCCAGGGAGCTCAGCGGGCCTTGCTTAAGGCTGATAATTTTCCAATCAAGCAGTTCAAAGTACAGCATCTACTGCAGCTCGCAACTCGATCTGGCTCAGGCTGTAACAATAGTGCAGTTTTTTTCGATCTCTCCCTTCATTTTCCCACGTTTCTGTGAAGGCATTTAACAACAGTACTGTGGCTGCTTTAAACATGTCTTCTTTCTTTTACAACATTATAAACTAGACACATTTTGTTTAACAAGATCTTTTAGAGAATACAGCAAAAGCCTTCATAGACATCTGTCAATAACAGTCACTCCACTAGCTCTCACTGGAGCTAATTTATGTGCAATTATTAGTCACTAATGATATTCATGAAGAAAAAGAATAAGAAGTGTGAATAATTAGTTAACCTTTCAAAAATCATCCAGCCATCCATCCTAGGTTCTGGAAGGAACAGGCAGATCTGCATACATTAGCAAATTAGCAGTGGAAGACTGACATGGAAGAGAAAAAAATGGATGAATAAAGTCGTTATGTTTGTTTTCTTTTCACGCAAAAAATATTCTCGTAGCTTCATAAAATTAAGGTTGAACCACTGATGTAACACTGACTATTGTAACGATTTTCTTACTACCTTTCTGGCCCTTGAATGTGGTAGTTGTGCTGCTGTCTATGCAGGGTCAGAAACCTCTCAGATTTCATCAAAAATATCTCAATTTGTGTTCCGAAGATAAATGAATGTCTTACGGTTTTGGAACAACATGAGGGTGAGTAATTGATAACAGAATGGCATTAAAAAGTTTGAAAACCTTTTTTATAAACACTGAAAACATTTGAGAAGTATCTAGCAACATGATTTTTCGAAGACGTTGAGGTCATTTATGAGGTTAATGGCTAGTGTTTTTCCTTATTCCCTCATTTCTATAAAAGCATCTGCCAAATAAATACATGTAAAAATCTCACAGTGTGAAAGAGCTTTGCATTTTAAGCAGAAACGGACAGTGCTGTCAAAGCCTCACACCAGATTTACATGCTTATTGGCTGTAGGACCATTCAACTCAAATCTAAAGAGACTTTTTACATATTCGGTTTATCCTTATTAGCTCTTATAACCATGGACACTGAGGGTAAAGTTCAGCTGTATTATGAACAGCAACCATCCATCCTTTAAGAGGTGAGATCAGGGAACTGTGATCTGACAAATACAGCAACTCCGTTTCTCTAATTGCTCTATCATTTGAGATTCAAATGTGTTTTGAATAAAGTTCTTGACTAACAAGGTCTTTTTTTATGGCAGAATGGCAGAAGGTAGATTTGTGTCTTGCTGGTTGTCCGATCCAGGTTAACATGTCAAGCACAAGAACACATAATGTAAAAACACATTACAGTAAGCAAGGCACAGCACCAAGCATTCACCAACAGGCAATTTTAGATTTTTGTAGCTCTTAACATCACCACTCATGATCCACTCAAGTGCAATATAGAGTAAGCGCAACATAACATCTCCAGTCGTCTGGCTGTTCTAATTTAGCATCTTTTTTGTCAAGCGTTCTCACCCTTAAAGGGGCCATCGGATGCCCATTTTCCACAAGTTGATATGATTCTTTAGGGTCTTAATGAAAAGTCTATAATATACTTTGGTTAAAAATTCTCAATGGTTGTGTAAAACAACACCCTTTTTACCTTGTCAAAATAAGCTTTGCAAAAATCATCCCATTCTGAGGGATTGTTCCTTTAAATGCAAATGAGCTCTGCTCACCCCGCCCCTCTCTAATCTCTGTGGAGTGACGAGCTGCTAGGAGAGATTGTTTACTTTAGTCGCATTTAACATGTTTAGCCGCTAAACTTACTAACTAGCACGTTATTAGGAAAGGTGATTGCAGAGGTTCATAAAAAAACCTTGTACTTACTTCTGCTGTAAGTGAAGCTGGATCACAAATGATTTGAACAAACATAGACGCATTTATGTAGATCAGGAGGCGCATTCCTTTCACAAACAAACGTAATCCACTGCATCTTCAGTGGCTCAGATGTCGGGAGTAAATGACGACCACTATGTTCATTATTACATCCAGCAACACAACACCTCAATCACTCAATCAGAGATATTCTTGTCTAACTTACATCCCTGCTCCGGCATCAAAACAATGGAGGTCTGACTATTACAGCTGATCCAAGGTAAGCCGCTCATGTCAATCAACTCTCATGGGAGCGGCCTCTGTCGGTGTGACACCACACGTAGCAGATTTTAAACATCAATGGAGGACTTTCATAAACTAAACTAACTCTTAAAGAGGTCATGAACTGAGAAATCTAAATTCCCTTGTTCTTTTGACAAGAGGTCATTGTACTATAAAAACATCTTGTAAGTTTCAGAACTCAAAACTTTCTCGTTAGTCCAAAAACAGCTTATACTAAAGCCAACCTGCTAAAACGAAAGGTTGTGGAATGTGGCATTTTATGACGTAATAGTGTGGCTAAACACCGCCTCCAAGAACATCTTGACGAAGATGCCTGTTTAGCCACGCCCATCAATTCTCGCATGTAGCAGGTAAATAACAAGAGAAGTAAATGCAAGTCTACGCAGAAACCAAACGATAAAGATGGCTCCAGACAACAAGATGCTGTGCAGTGCAGTGCCAAGTTGTGTCTAACTGTCTTTACATTGCCTTTCTTCTGATCCCAACAATAGGAAAGCGTGGATGAACTTTATTTTTAATGAAGTTCCAGACTTCGCCAGTAAGAACTTGTTCACTTCATTTTACCTCAGATTCCTTAACAAACAAATAATTTACACAATTCGACGCAGGACTTTTAGAAATATTGAAACTAAAGGACAATGCTGTGCCAAATATATTGAATCAACACACAAGTGAAAGTAACTGTTTTTATTATGTAGTCACTATTGCTTTGTCTGTTATTACAGATCGTTTAATATGCATTGAGCATTTATGCATTTTTAACATATATCACAACAGCATAAAACATCTGTAAAGGATGTAGGCTGTAAAACACACACAACTGTTAGCCAATCATTGCAGTGGCCGTTTGCTTTTGAGTCTACAATCCGCCACATCTATTCAAATGGAGCGTTCTGATGAGGGGGGTCAAAACAGGACAGAAAATAACCTATTACTTCTAAATTATGATGTTTTTAATGTAAAACATCATAAGTGGACCTCAGAGAACAGTGCAAAATAATAGAAAAGGCAGTTCATCACCCCTTTAACGTCTAGACCCTGCTGAATGCAGTTTGCTAGACTTTGCTGGTTTAAGCTGTTTCAGCTGGTCTGTTTTATGGAGTTCTGGGCACTTTTCGGCTGCCCAGCTAAACACAGAGTAAGCCAGATTGGGAGGCCAGCTGTACAAGTTGCAGCAAAACCAAGCAAGCTGTTCTAGCATTTTTTTCAATTATTCTACTAATACTAAAATCATCCATGTGGAGGTTGACATGACATTTCTGTTTCAAAACATGTTTTGTGAAAGCCCTTTTACTATTTTTTTTGAGGTGGAATGTTACAGGGCTGCTCTGTGTCAAATCACTCATGTTCCTCTATTGTAGGCTGCTTTGAATAAAAGCACCTGCTAAATTTATAAATCTCAATATAAGTTGAACTCAAACTTGAGCTTTCTTAACTTAGCCCTCAACTCTTGTACCTGAGAGATCTGGTATCACACGCCGATAAAGGACTGGAATGATCACAGTGTGAAAATAAAAGATCTCTAGCTGAGTGAGAGAATCAAAGGTGTTTTTTTTAGAAGTGTGTGTTTGGACTAATGAGAAATGTTGTGAGGAAAGAGTGACTCACAAACGCCTCAGATGGCGGTCAGATACCTTGACCTTGCCAGTATATGTTTGACCACAATGTGTTGAGCATAATTGCAGCTGATTTTACGTCTTCTTTCACGCTTTGTCAATTGCTGTGCTACCAAGATGACAAGGTTTGGCCTTTCAAACTGTGTACTTCTAGGGGGTCTATACACTTCTACCTTTTTTCAGGAAGATGAATCATCTGGTGAGGGCGGTGACTTCTGTAGAGCCCGTTATTAAAAACCAGCAATTTAAAAATGACTTAAAAAAGGACTACTCACCTCTCATCCAGACTGTGTGGTCAGTTTTACAGTTTTAATAGCTTTTTCATACCTCTGCATCACTGACTTTTATGTCTGCCTGGAGAGAATACATCTAGAACAGAAGAAAGATAACAAGGAGAGGTCAGAACTATGTAGACAGTTACATTCAGATCACTTGAGCACACCTGGCGTGATGCTCAGTTCATTAGTTTATCAATGTCCAGGGGTAAGACACCTTAGAAGCTGATAGTACCTTTGTAGTATAAGATTTTCATCCATAATGCTCGTTATACCAGCTCTTTGAATGCTGCTTGAAAGGATTCATGAGAAAGGTTCGTCAGTTATGTGCCTCTAATAATGAACAGCTCATTACGATTGTTGACGACTGGTTGTTAAGGAGCTGACTGTCAGGGTCTTGTGGTGTGTCTTTAATATAGTCTCTTTCTCACGACAGTCTTTCGCGATACCAAATAACCATCTTACCAGCAATGAGTAACTTTTCAGAATTCTGTATCTCATTGAAACGCAGCGATTTATTGTTACAGATAAAATCACCCTCAAGGTATTGCTGTAAACATACATAATTTAAAAAGTACATTTAAAGATCCGCCGAAGCGCCTTAAACGCACAGCGTTAGGAGCTCCGCCCCTTTTTTAAGTAGCCAATAACGTTTCGTTTATATATCACCGCTTGGACCAGAGCGCTATCTTAAAGGAGAAGTCCACTTCCAGAAAAAAAAATTACAGATAATTTACTCACCCCTTCATCCAAGATTCATGTCTTTCTTTTTTCAGTTGATAAGAAATTATGTTTCTTGAGGGAAACATTCCTGAATTTTTCTCCATATAGTGGACTTAAATGGTGCTCCCAAGTTTGAACTTCCAAAATGCAGTTTAAATGCAGCTTCAAATGGCTCTAAACGATCCCAGCCGAGGAAGAAGGGTCTTACCTAGCGAAACGATCAGTCAATTTTTAAACAAATTGACGATTTATTTTATTAAACTCAAACGCTCCTCTTGTCTCGTCTCTGCGATGCACATGTCTCTGTAATCCAGGTCAATGCAGTTAGGGTATGTCGAAAAACTCCCGTCTCATTCTCTTCTTCAATGTCAAAATCGTCCTACATCGCTGCTTTACCTTTTTTTTGTAAAGGACGTTTGATCTTCTCTGCATATTCACTTTGTAAACACTGGGTCCATACTTCTGCAGCGATGTCCAAGTCTCCTTTAAAGGAGAAGTTCATTTCAAGAACAAAAATTTACTCACCCCCTTGTCATCCAAGATGGTTATGTCTTTCTTTCTTCAGTTGTGAAGAAATTTTTTTTTTTTTTTCAGGATTTTTCTCCATATAGTGGACTTCAATGGTGCCTGTGAGTTTGAACTTCCAAAATGCCATTTAAATGCAGCTTCAAAGGACTCTAAACGATCCCAGCTGAAGAAGTGTCTTATCTAGTGAAACGATCTGTTATTTTCTAAAAAAAATTACAATTTATATACTTTTTAACCTCAAATGCTCATTTTGTCTAGCTCTGCATGAACCCTGTGTATTCATGATAGTTAGGGTATGTCAAAAAACTCCCATCTCATTTTCTCCTCCAACTTCAAAATCGTCCTACATCGCTGCAAAAGTGTTTACAAAGTGAACGTGCAAGGAGGGTCCCACATTGCTCTTTTACCAAAAAAATTATTTTGGAGTTCATGCAGAGCTAGACAAGACGAGCAACTGATTCCCTAAATGAATCGGACGTTCCAACACTGAGAAAGCATTGATATTTTAGTCCAGTTTAACAAATTGTTGCTGTAATCGCTAAGCTACGTTTTTCTTACACAACGCATCATCAATCAGCCATATTAGCACTAAGCATAAACAAACGAAACTCGCATATTTTGCTGCTGAAAATGGTCTATTATTATCATGTTTTGGGCTGTACTAATTGGTCAGACCAGGAAAAACATTTGGAGTACAATAGACTGCCAAAAGTTATAACAAAACAAGGAGAAGAGTGCGAAAAACTGTCTGAGAAGCAAAAGGCGTCCGTGGTTGGCCAAACTGAACCAGGATTTCCAGGTCAAGAATCTTGACAACATTCGTGTTTGTTCTTATCATTTCTGGTCAGGTAGGTGTAATATTAGGCTAACATCTTAATTAATAATGCTCGTACATGTTTTTATCACTTATTAACTTTAGTTTGTCAAAATATTGCGCCCTTTCATGCTTACTAGTTCTCTATATGATTTAGCAGCTTCCACATGTTTTATCCATGGTTTAGGCAGCATAAATTTGCAGAACAACGCATTCAGTAGTACATTAACCGTACAATCCATGCTGTTTTTTACATCTGAGTATCTCCAATATGGCCTTACATCTGGGTAACTGACCAAACCATGATGTAAGTGTAAACCCTGTATTGAAAAATGTGTTTGGGTTTGTCGCATTGAAAACTGTGGGACAATTTACCTTTTATCTTGACATCTGCCCACCCCACTGAACACGCTCATCCCAATTTCTCCAATGCTTTTCTATGAACGCTCTGATGACTCATGCTACTGTGAAAAGGAAAGGGAAGGAAGAAAATGAGAGGAATAGTGCAAGTCACTGTAAATAAACAGGGGTCACTAACCCTATCACTAAACTTCCAGCCCAGAAGGCTTAGAGAATGAGTGCGAAAATAAACAGGGAAGAAGTGGAAGAAAGGCTGAATTCTGATCTTTGTTGTAGTTGTTTTTATTGTTAAGCATGCTGTAACAAAAGTCGAAGAGCATTTCCATGGGCAAGGATACAGCTGTTCATCTCCACTATTGCTGTCAGCCCTAGAATCATTATAAAAAATGAAAAACACTGATGAAATACAATGGTGCCAAAGCATATTCAGAGATGAGCTCAGCAAAGGCCAGGGGAGGTTGCAGAAGATCTGACACTTGATGTGTATTGAGGATGCCAAAGTGGACAGCTATCTGCTTTGGGTACTTCAGAATAATAGACCACCTGACTTGGATCTCTTTTACCAAAGCCACTCAAAACAGCACCTCCATTTTAATGTCATTTTTTGGGAAGGTTCAACCCATGCAGACTGACACAGGTACAGCAACATCACGACACATGATTGAAAAGCCATCCAGAAAATTCAAAACCAGCTCGAGAATACACATCTGAAATTGCATTCATTGACTTTATCTGCATTGCCAGCTGTCACACTAAAGGCTGTGCCATTTTACAGCATTCAGATGACTAAAAGGAAAAAAAGAACCCAAAAAAGCGCCGCCAGATACTAAAAGCATGAATTATGACCACCTAAAGATAATCTGACCTTCATGAACATGCACTTGATTACATGTGCCACTTGATTATAATCATCACTGTCTGTTACATGCTGTGCTAAATTGCATTCTTGCACTACAGGTGAGCTTTGTTCTCATATTTCTTTATTGATTAGTGCATTTTGCACAGACAGACTCTATTGTCACTCTTTGCCTCTGTTCAAAGGGAGATCTATATGGGTCACAACTACAATAAATGGGGAATACGTTAACTGAATCTTAATTGAGATTTTAAAAACTGGTGCAAGAAAAAACATGTCAGGTTCTTGTAATTGTCCCTAAAGAGGAGACCTCTGGGTTATGATTCTCTAACCCTTTTTATTATGTTTTATAGACATGCATGACTACAAATGAAACAAGTTCATTATGGTTTATGAGCCAGTAAATGCCGTTGAAAATGGATGAACTAATAAAATAAACAAAAAAAAAAAAACAAAAAACAAACAAGGCTACTATAGTTAAACCATGGTAACCACAAATTAACCATTGGTTTGCTACACTAACCCTAGTTTAACCATGGTATTTATAGTAAAACTGAGTTATACAAATGGTAGTCAGTGCACCAACGAAACCATAATAAAACCATAGTTAATTTTCGTAAGCGAACCTATTTTTAAGAGTGTACATGCATCACTTTATGGATTAACGTTAGGAAACAAGGGCTACCTTTGACTTCAGGTAGTAACTGGTGGGAACAGAACATTTTAACCCTTGAAAATGAGTGTTTGTAAATTGGATTATCAACAAAGGCCACCTTTTACTCCTCAATCGCATTCTGTACACACATAATTCACTAAAATACGGGAGTGACAACCGCGATAACTCATTAAAAATACAGGCAGTGACATTTACAGAAATTCTATGCACGTGTATGTACGGAAAACGAATTTAACTAGTTGTTAATGACATAT
Organism: Labeo calbasu; assembly: GCA_019740295.1. Lineage (NCBI taxonomy): Eukaryota > Metazoa > Chordata > Actinopteri > Cypriniformes > Cyprinidae > Labeo > Labeo calbasu. Next base: position 16,814 of record JAHKKF010537483.1, read on the forward strand.
TTAAACAGAATATCAGAAATGTGTCTTTGTCTGTATGTGAGATGCAAGAAATGAACTGTAGTGAAAGCAGTCTTAACCTTGGCGCATTCTGAGCCCCGCGGTAATGTGTCATTGTTGCCAGATCTTCATAAAAATAACAACAACAAACAAGGACAAGCACAAAAAACACTAAGACACCCAAATACTTTATGTTTTATAACATCAAAAAATAATTTCGCATATCCGCAAAACACCACTTTATTAACTCAATAAAATGCCAAGCAAATCAGCTAACAACATGCCTAAAAGCGCTTGTAAATATGAGGACATGGCAACACTGCAAGATAGCATTTTCTAAAGCAGCCTCCAGAGCATAAACACAACACAGCACGTCTATCAGTTTTGTTAAAATCGACGGACAAAAAGAGTCTTTAGCCAAAGAATAAAATGGCAGATACCAAACAGCTAAATGCTTATTCACTCCCGCAAGACGCCAAAATGTTGCTATGGTTACAAATGCAGTAGTGACTGTTTCCTACACACATGGAATGATCATTTACGGGACACTCCCGCATTTAAATGCGGTTGTCACTCCTGAAACTTACAGTGTACATGGCTGTATTTTTCGGTAGTTAATGTGGCGGTCGAATGCAGTTGTCACTCCCGTATTTAAGTGAATTAGTGTGTACAGAACGCGATTAAGAAGTAAAAGGTAACCTGACAACCAATTTAGCTGCAGTGTGTCCGTGGCCAACTCCCGAAAAATACACGCAGTGAAAATTGCATCCGAATTGATCAACTAGTTGTTAATGACGTATTTGAATGTGCAACAGAAATGTGTCTTTGTCTGTAGCCTATGTGAGATGCAAGAAAGTAACAGTGAAAGCAGTCTTAACCTTAGCGCATTTTGACACTGGGCTCATCAGTCCTGAGCTAAAGTGTCAGTGTTGCCAGATCTTCCTAAAAAAAAGAAAACAAAGACAAGCACAAAAAACACTAAATCACCCAAATGCTTTATGCTTTATAACACCAAAAAATCATATATCTCATATCCGCAATAGACCACTTCGTTAACTCCATAATATGCCTAGCTTTATGAGACCAAACAACATGCCTAAAAGCACTTGTAAATAAGAGGACATGGCAACACTGCAAAACGGCGCTCTGTAAAACAGCCTTCCGAGCATACACAAAACACAGCACGTCTATCAGCGGTAGTTTAAAAACGTCTAAACTCTTATTCACCCCTGCAAGATGGCACAATGTTGCTATGGCTACAAATGCGGGAGTGACTGCTGTTCCGTACACACATGGAACGATAATTTACCGGACTCACTACCGCATTTAAATACAGTTGTCACTCCTGAAACTTAAAGTGTGTACGTGGTCAAAAAACCCTCTGAACATTGATGAAGAGAGCGAACAGTTAAGTAGCAAGTTTTCATAAAATGAATGAAGAGGAGTCAAGGCCGGCTCCTTTTAAACCCCTATTGTTAACTCTTCTATTGATGCTGTAGTAGAGCTCTGGTCTTGTGACCTATCTTTGCAAGTCAGGGATGCTCAGTAACTCAATTCTAGCAGGAATTGTGCATCATTATGCAGAAACTGGACATTTAAGAATCCACCTCTACAATTTGTGATGTATAATGCCCATTAGAACATCTAATGGATTTTAAATACTATTCAACAAAGCCTTTTCATTAAACATCATTCATTCTGACCCTGAAAACTGAAAGGTAAAATTGCCCTCGGCTCCCTCAGGACACAAGTTATTCATTATTCAAACCTGAAACAGTTTATTCCCTAAAGCTCATTTAGTGAAACATCATGCCTTGTCTTTCTTTCTCTACGCAGTTTCACCAACATTCATATCATAAAAATACCTCAGAGATCTTTCTCTAGGCTTAATAAAAGCGCAGAACCTTGAATTAATAGATGTCAAAAATTGTATTCTCAGTTTTTTGGTTAAAGAGTGGGTAATGAAGTCACAATGACGAGTAATTCACAGGTACAGGCATCCAACGGTCTTTTTAAAGAGCGGGCGGAATAGCCTTGATACTTAAGTCAAGAAAGCTTTGCTTTATTCAGATAATTACAGCTCGGGTTTAGCGAGTGTGCTGTAAAAGCATGCTGCCTCTGGAATGGCGGCGTGAGCAATAAATCAAGGATGCTTGACGAAACACACAATAATGGCCAAAGTGTGGGGGGAAATGAGAAATAATTCTCCTTGTACAAAAACCTTCAGTCTGTCAATGTAAATACTGACGTGAGCTTGCTTGTTCAGTATGCTGTCTGTAGTGTAAAACAGAACATTATTTCAACACTGACATGTGCTCCCTTTTAGCTGGGACGAAGACTGTATTAGAAAGATCCATCAAAGCTGTTCAAATATTCTCTTGCGTATTTAAAACAGAACTAATACATTTTAGAATGTTTATGCTGTTCTTTTCCATGCATATAAAATGGATGGAGATTTTTCTACTGTCCAGTTCCAAATTCCATTTTACTTTTTCTGTATTCTGTTTTTTTCCAGTTTAAAATTTTCTAGACTCTGTTGTAATGGTTAATTAAAACATTCATTTTTTGGATTATATTTTAATAATAAAATGCACCTCTAATTAATTGATATATATAATATTGTGATTGTGTTTTTATATTTTTCTGGTAAATAAACTCTGGTAAATGATTTTTCTGTTAAATATTCCTTAAAAAATATTGTAATCATTTTAGGGCTGTCAGTTTAACGCGTTAAATTAATTAGTTAAGAAAAAATAACGCGATTAAAATATTTTAAAGCAGTTAACGCACTTTCGCGTGTTGCGCGTCTCCGAGCAACACATCAGTGTTTAGTTTCTGAATGAATCTGCGTTTTGAACGAATCGTTACCAAAATAATTCAAAGGCCCATTCATAGAGAGCCGTTTACTTTATTCCTGAATAAATCAGCCGTTAGAACCAGGTTAGAACGAATCGAATGAAGACATTTGCCGCCACCTGATGGCAGATTATTCTTATTTAGAGTATCATTTTATAATAATGGCCTAATAATAATAAGTAAAGGGATAGTTTACAAAAACACAAAAAGAAAACGAAAGAAGGATTTTTGAAGGCTGTTGGTAACAAAGCTGTTTTAGTTACTAATGACTTTCACTGTACGAACAAAAAAATCTTCTTTTATGTTCCATAGTTTATGTGTTTATGTTAGGCTGTTGTAGCCTAAATGTTTATGCATAATAAATTTTAGATTGAATCAAAAAAAATATTTTTGTCAAATTTGTCAAATTCGATAAATCAAATTTATTTTGCGATTTATTAGATTTACTAATCAACACATCATGTAATTAATTAGATTACAAAATTTTAATCGACTGACAGGCCTATTAATTTTATTAGTAATAGTAATAGTGCTGTCATTACATCAAGTAATATATTTCTGTCAGTTTCTGCAAGTTGAACCGAACTTTTATTTTGACGGGTTGCTATGAAGACCTTTACGTTTTTGTTTGTATGTGATATGACGATTGTTCTTCTCACAAGAAAAGGTAAAATGCTCATGAAATGACTCTCAAAGCAGTTCTAGAGATTATGTTTATGTGTTCCTGTACTTATATATTGAAGAGTCACGCGGTCTGCGCCATAGTATTTTTTCGTCTTAATATTCCCAGACACACGTTAAGTGTACTGACCTAGCTCTTATTTATTCATCCAAAATTTAGCTAATTCCGTGACATTTCACGTTATACAGTATATTCTGTTTTTTTATGATTCGATTCCACAATTCTGTCAGCGTTTTTTGCAGAAATTGCAATTATTTGCTTTTGCAGAACTTGACAGTAAAAAAAAAAACATTCTTGAAAAAGCAGTCTGAATATTCTTCAAAATAAATATTTTCACTACAAAAAAAAAAAAAAAAAAAAAAAAAAACTGTAAAGTATCCCTTTGATCATGTGTTCTTACACACATAAAAGTACATTAGGCCACCAATACAAACATTGTGTGTTAAACAGTTGAGCCTAAGAGGAAAAACAAATAAATCACTTCATAAAATAAACAATGGTATGCAAAGTTCCCAGAAGGCAGAGTGTGCATTGCATCACAGTCTACAAACTACTAAGAGACAGAAAAGTACAACAAGTTCTTTTGCACTTTGAATGTCCTTCTGGACTCTTTATTTCCCATGCATAGTTTGGACAAGTGTGTAGTGGAACTTTTTGTAGCTGAAATGAAATAAAAACAAAAAACCAAAAAAAAAAAACCAAGGAAAAAGGTTGACATTCATTATTTTTCCATCAACATTTTTAATTATTCACAAAGTATTTTAATTACCTTTCATTTGTTTTAGAATGTTCTAAATTCACAAGTAAGTCCTTCGGGGAGAAGTCTGGACAAGGAAAAGTGCTGTAAAAACATAAATACATACAAAAAAGCTTCTAAAACTAAAACATTCAGCATTTTTTGTACAACACAGTGCAATAGAAAAGGGATCCGGAAAAGTCAAAGATTTCAGCACTGGTCTTTTGGACTTGCGACAGTCGCTAAATGATAAAACAATGCAATTGTAAACGCCTCTGTGTGAGTTTGTGACGGGTGCAGCACCGTTTTAAACCCACGACAGCATAGAGAAATTTAAACTGTTCTCGTTTGCACGCGGTCCTGCGTTTTCCTGTTCTTACCGCAGAGACGACTGAGGTTGCTTTTTTGTAACACAGGAAATGGGAAACACCACTGGTAACATACACAAAGTCCACTTTGTGGGGGAGAGTGACGAGCATTGTGGACGTAAGTGACCCGTTGTTTCAGACGTATTGACGAGAGTCTTTGTTAAGGCTTTGCCAAGGTAGCCTGCACAGGAGGATAGATTGCATGACGCTGTTCTTTTCAACATACACGCACATGTAGAGGAGCATTAAACATCACTGAGTCATCATTGAGAAAGGAGAACGAACCAGAGAAGGACAAGAGCGACACTGGGTTGCCAGTTTAAGAAAGAAGCGATACGAGCAATGAGTCAGTTTTAAATTCTCTTGCTTTCAGTGGCCTTCAACATCATTCAACAGTGTGCAAGACATTGATATGAATCTATTCTATGCTATACTTCATTTCAAGGTTAAAAAGAAACAGGAAAAAAAAGACCAAACAAACATGCTTTTCTTTGCATGTCCATGACGGTTTGTCTAGAGTATACAGATGGCACTTTTTCAGCAGGTCAGAAGGGTTATGGATTTGAATCAGTGAAAGTTTTGTGTTCGGGAAGAGACGAGGTGAGCTGGTGACTAGACACAACAAACATCTTACACTGTCGAAATCCAAACCCTAAAACCCCAAGACAGTCCTTAGATCCGTAATGCACATCCATCTGATGGAAAATGTCTGCCTGGGAGCCATGACCAAATACTGAGGCAGTACAGTGTGTGCCGTCTTCTCCCTCACTAGACCAACACTTACAGAATTTCCTCTCAAGTCCCAATGATCAATGCAAAAAATTCAAATATGACACAAGAACCAAGAGAAAACACCACACTGAAGATTGAAATGGTTCCTTTTGACAGTATGAAAACAAAAACAAAGCATTTCTTTCAAAAGAAACTAGGTAGTATTTAACTCACATGAAATGCATGAGGATGACAGGTGATAAATAGTTTCTTCACATTTTTTTCATTCAAAAACTTTCATCTTGAACTGGTAACCAGTTGACACCAATTTCAACCGGGTTACTCAGTTTTTACTTTTTTCGAGTCAGTGTATTGACAAAAATCTGCAGACGGGGTTCTATCGAGACCTCCACTTGGGGTCAGAATTAACCCCAAATCAGCGATTTAAAACAAAACAAAATTGGCTCAGTCAAACAATCTTTACAATGCCGTCGTTGATTAAAATGAACATAAAAACAAAGGAGTGATTAAAACAGCATTTTCAAAGCTAATTAAAGGGCAAGATGTCAATTTCCATAAACTCACAGATGAAAAAGTCTGCATGGAGGATGAGGGAATAGGTCAGTGGGGCACATTCTGTGTGCAGGTAGTCTCATCTCTTAGTGTAATACAAACTTGACCCATAACGTGTAATAAGTTACCTTAGTAACAACACCAGATAACGCGGTCGGCATGTAGACGTCCGTATCTGGCTAGTAACAGTCCCGCTGTCCGGATCAGTTTGGGTAGTGCCGTGATTGGCACTTGTACGCGTGAGTGGAATGGCTAGGTAGAGGGCTCACTTGACATGTTCGGCACTGTGAGAGGAACAGTAGTATTTTTTGTGTGCAATGAAAGTGGAGAGGCTGCTGAATTTGATGTTGCACAGCCGGCAGTAGCGGCTGTTCCCGTTCTGCAGAGGCGAGGCGATGGGTGTTTTAGGCGAGGACAGAGTTGTGTGGGCGTGGCTCACAGCAAGGCCCGCCTTTTCAGGGAGGAGTGTGGGTAATGGGGTGTGGCCTAGCTGCCCCACCTCTCTTAGCGCTTCAGGCACAGGTGACACAGTTACTCCTGTAGGGGATAGGGCAGGGGGTGCGGCTTTCGGAGAACCAGACCCCACCGATTGGGGTTCTAGCGGACTTCCATTAAGCACAGGTGATGAAGGAGAGGTCGCCTCCACCTTGATGCTCCGGCCATTCAAACTGTCCTTACGATGCCGAGGGCTTGGTTTTTTAGGAGGCGTGAGAGGAGCTCCGTCCCGTGGGCTAAGGCTAGGACTAGGACTGACTCCAGAGGACTGCGTCTCGGGATGTTGTTGTAGTGCGAGCACCAGACCATGAGTCGTTTTAAAATGCTCCATCAGATCACAGGTCAGCGGTCTGTTGGGAGGACAGTAAGGACACACCACTGGGGAGGTGCTGGGGGTCTTTGGTCCCTGCACATGTAGAGGAGTGGATTCAGAGCCAGGCAGGGCGGATGGATGCAGAACCGCTGCGGTTTTACCCGTCGGAAGCCCTTTGGCATCAAGGTGCAAGTCCACGGCTCGGTTCTTCGGTGAAGTGGAAGCAGGTCTCTTCAACCGGTTGAGCTGTTCCATAGTGTGCGGTTGCAGGGTAGTCGCAGGGCAGTAGTAGGTCTTGTGGGCCAGGTAGTTCTCGATGCTGTTGAAGCTAATGCTGCAGGCGGTGCACTTGTGGTAGTCAGTAAGGGGCAGAGCGGGAATGCTGCCCCCTCTCTGGTTTTCTCTTAGTCTGGGTCTTTTACTCAAGTCGATGGGTCCGTCGCCCTCAGGACTTGAGCTGCGTGTTGGAGTGGATGCTTGGGCCAATGGAGGAACGGAAGAGCCCTCTTGTTTTACCCCCAGACTTGTTGCTGCTGGCAAAGCAGTGGCATTGGCCAAAGCCTCAGTTTGAGCCATGTGGATCTCATACATCTTTTTGCGCTTGCGTGTGCGGATAGGTTGGGGAAGAAAGGCGGTCTTACCAGAATTGGACCGCTGGTTGGAAGGATCATGTCTCGAGGCGCAGTAGAATCGCTTGTGGACAATGTAGTTATCGTGACGACTAAATCGGATGTTGCAGGCCTGGCAGAAGGTGCGAGTGGGATCATCGTCTTGGTCTTCGGCGGAGCCACTAGGACTTTGACTACCCTCACTGGCTTGTCCTCCCCCAGGTCCCTCTCCCTCTGAGGACGATGAGCAGGTGGTCTCTTTCAGCCCTGGATCCTCAGTTTTCACCTCCACTAATTTGGGCTCTGAGGCCGTGCCTCCTGGTGCAGGGTCAGGGTAGCTAGGAGAGGCCGAAGCTGCACGGCTTACCGGTCTGGCCTGGGGCGAAGCCGCGTGAGCGGCAGGAGGAGCAGCTGCTGTGACCGCCCCTTCCTTCACCGGACCCCCTGCCTCACCTTGCTGATGCCTACTTGAGCAGTAAAGCCTCTTGTGAACATAGAAGTTGTTGATGTTGTTGAAGGTGATGTCACATTCGAAGCAAGTGGCTCCTTTGTGAACACTAGCCGGAGAACCTGGTGGATAGAAGCTCTGCTGTCCGGCTGCTGGTCCTTGTCCCTGTTTAAGCCTGCTGTGTACCATCTCAGACATCTTAGCCAGGATCTCAGATGCTTGTGGCATTATGGCAGCCTCAGATTTAAACATGTACTGCGTTAAGAACATTGCACCTCCAGGAAGAACCGAACCCCCTGTTCCAGGGTGTACGGGACTGGAACCTGGAGTGGGACTTGCTGGCTCCGTCTTAACCGCCAGCACCGTGGGGCTCTTAGGTGAAGTAGACTGGGATGAGCTTGCCTCCACAGCATTTCCTTGAGGACTTCCCACCTGTTCTTCTTCCTTCGAGTCGTTTTCGTAGTCTGAACGTGGCTCCTCTTTAATAGTGAGTTGGTTGACGGGACTGCAGCCTTGAGAGGCCGAGCTGCCGTTGGCTCCTGGGCTAGAGGAGTCTGGTCGGGGCACGCAGGCAGCAGGCTCTGTCTCCTGGAGCTCTGTGACCTCAGACGAAGGAGGACTGCTCTGGCGAGGCGCAGGGCTCCTCTCAGCCGGAACCCTCACTTCCAGGTGTGTGTGGACATGCTGCTGAAGTAGGGCAGGTGTGTCAGCGGAGTAGCCGCACACTTGACATTTCAGAACAATGCCAGAGTCTCCCGGACTCAAGCCTGGCACAAAGAAAGAAATGACAAGCATTCAGATACAGGGCGACTCCTTTAAGTTCTTTAACAAATTTGATGAATAGTTCAGACTAAGTTTTGAGGAAAACATTCCAGGATTTTTCTCCATACAGTGGACTTCAATGGTTGAAGGTCCAAGTTTCAGTGCAGCTTCAAAGGGCTCTACACGATCCCAGCCGAGGAATAAGGGTCTTATTTAGCAAAACAATCAGTCTTTTTCTTAAAAAATAAAAATGTATATGCTTTTTAACCACAAATGCTTGTCTTCTTTGCATGTTCGCTTTGTTAACACTGGGTTGGGACTTCCACGTACATCATGCGTGACCTTTCCAACAAAATTTCGTAATTCGTGAAATCAAGCTAGTCCAAGTTGAGCATTTGTGATTAAAAAGTATCAGATTATAAAAAAAATCAAAGAAAATGATTAATCCTTCCACTATATAAGATTCTTTGCATGTTTGCTTTGTAAACACTTCCACCTACGTCATGCGTGACATTTCCAACAAGATTTCGTCATTCATGAAGTCGAGCTAGTCCAAGACGAGCGTTTGTGATTAAAAAGTATATGATTTTAAAAAAAAAAATTAAGAAAAAGGCAGATCGTTGCACTAGATAAGACCCTTATTCCTCGACTGGGATCATGTAGAGCCCTTTGAAGCTGCATTGAAACATTTTGGACCTTCAACCTCTTGGGAACCATAGAAGTCCACTATATGGAGAAAAGTCCTGGAATGTTTTCCTTAAAAACCTTAATTTCTTTTCGACTGAAGAAAGAAAGACATGAACATCTCGGATAACATGGGGGCCAGTAAATTATCAGGAATGTTTATTCAGGAAGTGTACAAATCCTTCAACCTTTGCATTTAAAGAATTTCTAAAAGTATGAGGTACTAATAAGCAGAATTGAGACCAAGTTTGCACTGGATTTGTTTGTGATCTGCATAGTTGAGATTTTAGAGCTGTTACCTGCAGCCAGAGGCAGTTTGGGTGAGTACACCTCACTGTGAGAGCCAGGCTGGCAAACCATGTGACTGGTGACCAGGTGGCTATACAGGATGTCTCGAGTCGTGGAGATGAAACCACAGCCGTGACACACACCATTAAGCGAGTCTGTGTGAACCTTCAAGTGCCGCTCACAGTTTGCCTTAGTGGTAAAAGCCGACAGGCAAATCAAACACACAAATGGACGCTCTCCTGGAGACACACATTAAAAGACACACATAAACACTTATAAATCAGACATAACGGACACTTCGCTAAAACGCAACTATGCCTGTTTCAAGAAAAAAAAGAAAAGAGAAGCTGTCAGGTAAGTGTCTTACCACTGTGTGTTCTCATGTGGATCTCCAGAGAGCTGGCACTGGGGCAGCTTTTGCTGCACTGCGGGAATGGACACAGCCTCTCATTAGGGTACGAATCTTTAGGCTTGTCCTGTGGAGGAGAGGCCGAGGTCTGCTGCTTCTGTCGGCTGGCGCAGTAGTACATAAGATGGGCCTGGAGATTCCTCTCACTTCTGTACCAGATCCCACAGTCTTTGCAGGGGAAAATGTCTTCTACACACACAAACACAGCAAATACGACAAGTAAGAACAATGCTAACAGATGTTTAGAAAAGGATATCCACTCATTTTTTGGTGTTGCTTATTTTTGTGCTTTGTGTGTATAGACAACACATGGATTATACAAATAAAAACTTCTTCTGATATGCTATTTATCCCATTTGTTTTAACTGATAAACTTCATGCATTAAATCATATGTGGGAACAATGTTTAGTAGTGCATTTGTATATATAACCATACACAAACATAATAACTACACAATTATAAATCAGAGCAAGGCAATCAGAATTGTTCCCTCATCTCCACGGCAACGGGCACAGCGAGTTTGTGATGTGCGCAAGAGTGTGTGTGCACGTAATCGGGCCGATCTGGTGTCAGGGCACATGTTGAACAGGCTATATTTGACAACAGCCATCACATCCCAATTATCCATCTACTCGCAGCCCAGCTAATGCAGTGGGAAGCACAAAGTTAGGCTGATCATGTTTTACCCCTTAGCCTTATTTACAGTGTTTATTCATGTCTTTATCATGGCATGTCTATGTCCACTCCCACTCTTCATGCAGTTTAGCAGATAGGGCTGCACCAGCCAATTAACTCTGCAGCTGTTGGAACTGACACAACACTGCCACCTACTGACGGTGGGTAGGAATGACAAGCAACTGAAAGGTGAAAGGTGTGTCATTTTTTTCCAAGGTAAAATACTATGGTATTGCGAACTTGAAAAAATCATTTTGGTTTTCTGTTTGATGGCTGAACGAATGTCTTTTTCATCTTCAAATCCTTTTAATGCTTTAAAAATGCAAACAAATATGTATCCTATACTTGAATTTTTACATATATTAGTCAGTGATTTTGTAAGAATGTGTAAAATCAGTCAAAAGTTTTTGAACAGTACGATTTTTAATGTTTTTTTAAAGAATTAACTTCTGCTCACCAAACCTGCATTAATTTGTTCGAAAATACAGCAAAAGCAGCAATATTGTGAAATATTTTTACTATTTAAAATAACTGTGTTCTAGTTGAATACATTTTTAAAATGTAATTTATTCCTGTCATTAAAGTTACATTTTCAGCATCATTACTCCAGTCTTCAGTGTTACATGATCCTTCAGAAATCATTGTAATATGCTGATTTGCTGTTAAAAAAACATTTTTATTATTAATATTATCATCAATATTTAAAACAGTTGAGTACATTTTTACAGGATTCTTTGATGACGAGAAAAATCCAAAGATCAGCATTTATTTGAAATAAAAAGCTTTTGTAACATTATACACTATACCATTTAAAAGCTTGGAATTAGTATAATTATTATTATTTTATTTTTTATTTTTGGGAAAGAGATGATAGAAATTAATACTTTTATTTAGCAAGGATGCTTTAAATTGATCAAAAGTCATAATAAAGACATTTATAATATTACAAAAGATTTATATTTCAGATAAATGCTGTTCTTCTGAACTTTCTATTCATCAAAGAAACCCGAAAAAAAATCTACTCAGCTGTTTTCAACATAATTATAATAATAAATGTTTTTTGAGCAGCAAGTCAGAATATTAGAATGATTTCTGAAGGATCATATGACTGGTGTAATGATGCTAAAATTCAGCTTTGAAATCACAGGAGTAAATTACATTTTAAAATATATTAAAATAGAAAACGGTTATTTTAAATAGTAAGAATATTTCAAAATGTTACTGTTTTTGCTGTACTTAGACCAAATAAATGCAGGCTTGGTGAGTAGAAGAGACTTCCTTAAAAAACATTAAAATCGTACTGTTCAAAAACTTTGGACTGGTAGTGTATTACTTATTTACATTTTTTTAAAACAATATATTTGTACTTTTTGTGGAAGCATAACTGTGGTAAAAAGAACTTTTAATGTCACAACATTCTTTGAATCTATTACACATTATGCGTAATGATTTACGCACATATGCACAAACACAGCCCACCATCCCTAATCACAGATGTAAACACACTCCGTAAAATGCAAGAAACTGTGTAGACATGTTGTGTTTATCAGCAAGCAGTGACTCACTATTAACGACAGCAGTTGCTAAGATGGCAGCCATGCCAGCCTGTTGAGGGAGGAGCTGGATCTCCGAGTGCAGAGCAGCAGGGTACGCAGGCTCCTCCTTCACCCGCACGCCCTGGGTCTGAGTTGCCGCCGACTGATCTGCGGCGAGGCAGGACAGCGTTGCCAGAAGTGCATCTCCACTGGACAGCTCCTGCGTCAGCTTACAGAATAATGCTCCTCCTGTAAAATCAAACAGTCACTGTTGGAGTCTCCATCTAATAGCGTAATGAACGTGAGAGGCGCATGTGGGAGTGTTTTGGTCTTGTACCCTGATTGTAGATGGTGCAGTTTGACTCTGCGGGGCTTGAGGTCACAGGAATCCTTTTGAGCCAGCAGTCCGCCTCCTCACACTCCAGAGACATTACAGGCCTCTAAACACACACAAAGGGAAAGAGAAACAAGGTCAGCTGTGCGATTTTAAAAAGAGCAGATTTAGAACAGGACTCGGTGCAACACTTCCAGCAGATCTGACACAGATGTTATACAAAAGACACTGTTATATTAAAATGAAAGCTACTTATGGTTAAGATTTCTCATTTCCTTTTTTTTTTTAAAGATGGGTTCATTTGCTTTCTTTATACGTATGGAAGGACTTTGTCAATATTTGGCAATTACCTGTCAATATGCTGGAATATCTATAATATTGTTCTTTTCTAAAATGATTCGCTTTCAAATCTTTAATTTGAATCCTGAAATGAAGCCATTATATGTAAAATACAGAAGTAACTTATCAACAGCCAATTTCTCTACGCATACATTCAAGTAGTTTATTTTAAAAATGCCTGAGTGCTATTCTTAAGATGCAAAAATGTAAGTTTATTTTATAGTTCATATTCACAGAATGTGGTAAAGAAACAAAAACATTCCAAATAAAAAACATCTAAATTCTAAAAATCATCTAAAAATCTAAACTCCTGAGAGCAAGGCATCAAAAGAAAAGTTTGCTTTAACATGAAGAAACTGTGACAGAAATATTACCTAAAGTAATACTATTACTACTACTACTATTAATAAAATCATTAAAATGGAATCCAGAAACAGAATTTGGTAAAAATAAAACTGAATTTGACCAAAAAAAAAAACAAAAAAAAAAAACCCATATTTTACAGGGCCTTAAAAATGTAATTTTTTGTTAAACTTTTAATAAATTGCTGTTAAATTGTGTAATTCTTGTGTCAAATTTTTTTGATTAATAAAATTTTATTTAACCATTAAAACAGAGTCTAGAAAAATTAAAACAAACAAAAAAGCTAATCCAGAAAAATTAAAATGGAAAAAATGGAATTTGAAAAAAATAAAAAATAAAATAAATAAATAAAATGGATTTTGGGAAATTAGGTGAAACTAGCCATCAAATATACAATAAACAAACAAACAAAAAAAGTGAAAATTAGATAATGAGGAATTAGACATTGCCAAAAGTAAATAAAAAAAAATGAAAAAAAAAAAAAAAATCCAATAATATTATATATATATATTAACATTACACATTAGACTGCTGAATGAATAAAATGTAATTTAACCATTAAAACAGTCTAGAAAATAAAAACAAAAAAACAAAAACAAATCCATAAAAATTAAAATGAAAAACAACAACAACAACAACAACAACATGGAATTTGAAAAAAATAAATAAATAAATAAAATAAATAAATAATAATAATAATAATAATAATAAATAAATAAATAGAAATTTGCAAAATTAGGTGAAATTACCCATCACCTCTAATATATTATAACATATTTCAATAATTTTAAATAAAAAGTAATTTGTGACAAATTGCTTATGTTCCTGAATAAATTTAAATTTGATGATTTTATAGGGCCCTAGTAACACTTTAGCCACTGAAAAGCCCTTTTCGGTTGACCACTGCTAATTTCTCGGCTTGATGTCGCCTGTTCCCATACATTTTCAGCTTTCTATTCACTACAATACTGCTTTTGAATGACACTTTCCAAGAGACAACCACCTGTTTATCTGTGAGAGACACTGTGACATTTTTTTCAGCTTAAGAAATGGCTTTATGTTATGTTCAAAGAAATACAAAAAGCACATTCACATTTAATCCCTTCTTCCTGATACCGTGCCATTAAAATTCAGCATCCAGCATGCCTCTTTTAACTTCCAATATCATATAGAACTAGACGTCCTGACCAATAAATAGTTTTTAATAATTTGGTTTCTAACCACAGACATTGAAAGGGTAAAAAAAAGATTAAGACGTCCTACTATAGGGGACTGGGCAAAGGGATGCAAGGAGTGAGAAAAAATGTGGGACAAAAACAAACAGGAAAACCAAGAAACGTGGAGGTTGGAACGGAAAGGAGATATTATGCGGGTATAGCAGATCCATTTCAACTGAAAATTTTCTGTAAACTTACAACGGTGGAAGTGTGTATTAGCAAGCTGGCAAATATCCGAATAAACACACCTGGACTTTTCCACACAATTGTTCCATTGTTTATCTGAAGCATACGTTAATAGGTTTAACAGGAAACACACTGGATTTAACGTCAGATTTAACAGAAATTCTCACTCACAATAAACTGGAGAATGAATAACAAACTCTGTCTCAATCCAACCATAACAAAGGCATTGTATGGTGCTGACAACAGGCTGCACATAAACAGAAAGGTTGATTTTCAGGCTGAAATGAGCAAAAGTCTCTTCTAAGTGACTGATCCATTCCACTAGGTGGCAGCATTTCAGCAGGGCCAGTTTAAAAACAGTCTTACATTCAAGAAACGCTTCCCACTCGTTCATTCACTCAGCTACACTAACTTAAAGACTTGCCCTTGGGGAGACTAGTCCTTCCATCCTTGACATGCTACAAAATCAAGTTTAAAGACAGGAGAAAATGAAAAGACATTAGTTCAACTGTGTAACGGTGGATAAAAAGCCACCAGTCGAGAGGATGAGGTGAAGAGACGGGCCGCAGAGGAGGACAGCTGAAGGGTTTCTTTCTAATTCTGTCTGTTCTTGCCTGAAGATACAGTCCGTATTGTATTTCATGGGGAACTAGTGCTGATAAGGAGATAGGGCTCCTTTTGTTTTAATTTGAAACCCAATGCTGGAGCCGTCTGTGGCATAAGTGCTGCGTGCTTCTGCTAATTTGTTTCAGACTCATTTAACACGACTCGACTTTAAGCTTCACAAAAGGAGAGGGCAGCCTGGTCAGCCCTCGCCTTTGACAAAACACTTCCAGACAAACGCGCTCTCTAATTAAACACACACACACAGATCCGCATGTGCAGATGCACACGGGGAGTAAGTGAAGATGTAAATGGTTATGACCCACTGTCAATAGCGAACAAGAACCGGTTCAAAACAATTGAGACAATCAGAGCGGGTCCTATTTTTAGTTGTCTATCTGTAAGTGGCCAGGTGACTAGATACATCACTTCTAGAAGAAAAAAGACTAATATTTTATGAGGTCCAAAGTTTTGGTCACATGTTTTTCCTAAATCATTAATACAATGTTTTCTCCAGTGATAATTATTTTAAAGAACTGCACGAATTAGGGATGGGCGATAAATAGATAACGATAAGTATCGCGCGATATGAGTTTCCTCGATAAACGATAACAAGAGTTCGATAAATGTGCGATATAACGTTTACGCGGCAAAAGGCGGAACAAAAGAGCGCTAGTCAAAGCGCGCCACTCGGACCGTTTATCCGGTCGGATCAAAGTGCAAACGACGGCTCGGCGCGAACTTGCTCAAGTCTCTAATGAATTTCGGTCACTAAACAGCGCCAGTGTGAAGCGCTTGAATTCACAAATGACTCGGTTTATAGCCAGATGAAACAGCGCTGACTGAAAGGAGAAACACTGTGCGCAACGATACAGTAAGAAGGCTTTTTAATCTACAAATCGCCATCATTTACCATAGATTTACTGTAGTAGTAACACTAACTGCACAGTGGTATTGTGGGAATATATGTGTCGAATTTTATTAATGTAGACATGTATTAAATGTACTGAAGGAGGAGTAATGGAATATAATTACAGTATTTTTAGTTTTTTTGTGATTAAGCTATAGCGTTTATGCATTTATACGAAATGTAATGTTATTTAGACTAGTTACTGTTTAGCTATATTTGTAGTTTTAACTGTTATTATCATGATCTATGGAAGAGCAATGGTTAAAAACAAACAAACAAAAACGTAAACAGAATAATTACATTTCACCATATAAAAATGAGGTTACAATTTTTACAGTTATTACTAGTTTTAATAATGAACATAAATCTACATCTGCATCATAACTCAAGCTACTATCAAATGTGTATTTCCAAGAGACAAAACATGTTTATTATTATTATTATTATTATTATTATTATAAATATTATCAGGTAACACAAACCTGTTTCTTGATTTGAAACAATATTACTCATTAAAACATGCAAAACAAAGAAATTTTATTCCTATTAAGATATTTATTTTGTTATGTTCTGACTATAAAGAATATGTAAAGCCACATTTAACCATCTGTTTTTCACAACTTTCACATTGTAGCAAAAATCTACATTACATTTATCGTGATAATTATCGATATCGACTGATATGACAAAAAAAGTATCTTGATCATTTTTTGGCCATATCGCCCAGCCCTAAGAATGATCATCTGACATCAAGTGGCACAAGCGATTCTAGACTACAAAAGGTAACATCTGTTGTGACTTGCATATCTTCTGGGAAAGCAAACGTTTTTGCTTCAGAACTCCATGTGGTGACAGGTGGAAAACTGTACATTAAAAGAGTAAACTCCAGACCTGTGCGTTTTTGAGCTCTTTTGTTGCCCCATGCAAAATTTTGAGTTGCCCCGGAGCGCTTGGTGGCTAATGTTGATTTTGACACCAAGTAGTAGTTTTTACTGATGAACAACAACAACAACAAAAAATCTACTAGTACAGCAAGACAAAACAATTATAACTACGATATATTTTCTAAAACCAAGTTTAAAAACAAGTGTGGCCTCTTAAGTAAACTGATCTTGTTTCTTGTATTTTAAGACATTGAACTGGAAGACAGAATAATTAAAAGCTCATTAAAACACCATTTTTGGCAGTGCACCAGCCAAAGGTGGGTAAATCTTAGGCCATCAAACTGCTTTTTAAATGCAAATAAGGTGTGTTCTGGAGAAGACAAAACAAAACAAAAGTTGATATAAAATAATTTCTGAAGTTCCTAGTAAGAAAAAAGTCATTACAATGAAATTTTTTTCATAGTCAGCCTGAATTACACACACCACATTCATGAGGGTCAGACCATCATTCTTACAATTCAATTTAAATCATGTAATGTTACTAATAGACTGCAACCCTCTACACACACCTTAGCAAGGTGTGTACTAGCCATTGGCTAGTACATTTTTTATTTTACTCACCAGACTGATATACTATATTTAATGATAGAACTTTAATAATTAGAATTAAAACTTGGTGACCATGTATGAATGCATATTTGTGACCCTGGACCACAAAACCAGTCATAAGGGTAAATTTTTTTGGTTTATACATCACCTAAATAAGCTTTCCATTGATGTATGGTTTGTTGTCCTAATGAAGTTCTTAGCAATGCATACTACTAATCAAAAATTAAGTTTTTATATATTAACGGTAGGAAATTTACAAAATATCTTCATGGAACATGATCCTTACTTAATATCCTAATGATTTTTGGCATAAAAGAAAAATCGATAATTTTGACCCATACAATTTATTGTGGGCTATTGCTACAAGTACACCTGTCCTACTTATGGCTGGTTTTGTGGTCCAGGTGAAAATGCAGGCAACGTGTCGTCATGCCACCTCTGTGTGGGTGGCAGAAAGACAGCGTGAAAAATCGAAAGAAGACTATCATATAGGAAGTACCCCACATGTTTTAGAGTGTAGCCCTGGTGTTGGTGAACATACCCCCAACCCCCTGACGTACAAGGAACTAGGGTACTTTGAGAGCGGCGCTTTAAGCCCCACCGAGTACGGAGCTTTGAGGAACAGTCTAAGCCCCCTCGTCCGAGCCCTGCTCCCTCATGAATATTAATGACGACGGCCGTGCTTTAATCTGCCTGATCCCCGCACTGCTGCCGCCGCCCTGATAGCGAATCTAATTATTTGGTCTGATATTAACCAGCCCCCTCCCTCCCCCCTTCTCCTCACACGTACACGCCATCAGGAAAAGAGGTAGATGCACCTTTCCACTTCCACAAACACACTTGTGCACCACCATCATCATACCACAACACCTTAAACACACTCCCACAGTGCAGCTCACGGCGTTATCGTTCTTAAAAACACCCTCCTCTCGCTCAGATAAAAGTTGAATGCAAATGATTCTTGGACGATTTTCGTTTCTCATTTTGCACGTCTCCTTTCTGACAGGAAAAAAAAAAATCTTTTTTGCGGCCTCCTTTAAAGAGAGAAACAGGACCGTATCTTTCAGTGACCCTACAGTATGACCCCTCGAGTCAAATCCATCCAGGTTCACGGAGCCAATTAAAACCCATCAAATTGACTGAACTCATCTGCCGGCAGTCAAAGGACAGGCCGGTCTTTCTGACATTCGTAGAAGTCATTTGTGCGTCTCTGGAACGCACACCCCATGTTTCACATGTAAATGTTTAACGCATTAAACAGTGTGCAAATACACTAAAACCGATGCTCATTTTGATAGCGTCGAACAAGGTTTTAAAAGGTGTTTGCCAAAGATATGACAGTATGCGTCTCAAAATGCGTAATCCTGCAGTTGTCTGTGATGCAATACTTGTAAGAAGTGGAAAAAAAGTGTCATAAAATAGACTTTGTTAACAGGCACCCACTCAGTGTTCATTGTCTCAGTTCACTGGAATTGCTGAAGAAAAAAGGGTTTGTTGACTTTGTGATAACGAAAATGAGATGGAACAGATGAATCACAACTATTCAACAAAAAAATATGACGCACACAACACACACAGAATAATATTTTTTTCTGTTTTTATTTTAATATATTTTAAAGGGGTCATCGGATGCCCATTTTCCACAAGTTGATATGATTCTTTAGAAAATTTAAATGAAAAGTCTATAACATGTTTTGGTTAAAATTTCTCAATGGTAGTGTAAAACAACACCCTTTTTACCTTGTCAAAATCAGGTCTGCACACATCAACCTGTTTTGTTGCATGTTGCTTTAAATGTTAATGAGCTTTGCTCACCCCGCCCCTCTTCTGTGGAGTGACGAGCCGTGCTCTGAGAGACTGTTTACTTTAGCCGTCAAACTTGTTAACTAGCACATTATTAGGAAAGGCAATTAGACTAATTTCTTCTGTAGGTAAAGCTGGATCACAAATGATTCATAGACGCATTTAGGCAGATCGGGGGTGCATTCCCTTCAAAAACAAAAGTAATCCTCTGCGTCTTCAGCAGTTCAGATTGAGTAAATGACGACTGCCATGTTCATTACTACATCCAACAACAGAACAACTAAATCGCTTAGGAGACATTCTTGTCACAGCTCACTCAGGGCGGGTCTAAGGTAAGATGGCAGTGGCAATCAATTATCGTGGGAGCAGCCTTGGTCTGTGTGACGTCACACAGCCAAGAAGCTGAGAATGGCCTGATTTGAGAAATGTTTTTTTTTTATAGGGTTTAAAAAAAAGGTGATTTTTTTTTTATTATAGGGTGGTTGTGTACACACACTGCCAACACACATTTATGTCAAACAACATGTAAAAGTGAATTTTGCATTCGATGACCCCTTTAAAATGTATTTTTTTCTGTGAATTTTCAGCTGCGATTACTCCAGTCTTTAGTGTCAGATGATCCTTCAGAAATCATTCTAATATGTTGATTTGGTGCTCAAGAAACATCTCATTATTATCAGTGTTGGAAACCTTTGTGATGTTTATTATTTTTGTTGGAAAGAAATAGTTTCAGGATTCTTTGATGAACAACTTTCTGCACTAACTTTTTGTTAAAATGTACTTTTGACCAATGTAATGCATCCTTGTGGAATAAAAGTACGAAGTAAAAAAAAAAAATCTTACTGTACTTTTGAATGGTACTGTACTGTTACTGTACTTTTTGAATGGATATCACTTATTCTGTATGAGAATAAGTGATATCCTCAACATTAAAGGATTAGTTCACTTCAGAATTAAAATTTCGAAAGAAATGAAGGCTTTTATGGAAAACATTCTAGGAATTTTCTTCATATAGTGGCCTTCATTGGGAATTAGTGGGTTGAAGGTCCAAACTGCAGTTTCAATGGAGCTTCAAAAGGCTCTACACGATCCCAGCCAAGGAATAACGGTCTTAAATGTTTATATACTTTTTAACCACAAATTGTTGTCTTGGGCTAGTTTGACGCATTATGTAGTTACGTAGAAAAGGTCACACGTGATGTAGGCAGAAGTACCAACCCAGTGTTTAAACAGCAAACGTGCAAAGAAAGTTAAACACCCTTTACAAAAAAAGGTAAAGAAAAATGACAATGGATGATTTTGAAATTGGAGAAGAAAATGAGACAGAGTGATTACATAATGCGTGAAGTTGAGCTAGTGCAAGACAAGCATTTGTGGTTAAAATTTGTGGTATTTTTAAGAAAATGACCGATCGTTTTGCTACGCAAGACCCGTATTTCTTGGCTGGGATCATGCAGAGCTCTTTGAAGCTCCGTTGAAACGGCAATTTGGACTTTCGACCCACTGATCCCCATTGAATTCCACTATATGGAGAAAAATCTTGGAATGTTTTTCTCAAAATCCTTAATTTCTTTTTGACTGAAGAAGAAAAGACAAACATCTTGGATGACATGGGGTAAGTAAATTACCAGGAAATTTCAATTCAGAAGTGAACTAATCCTTTAGCTTAGTTACTAAGTTACATGGTAGTCAGAATGTGTAATTGCAATGCACTTTATGTAGTGTAACATCCTAAACCGTCTCTAAAACAGTCTTTAGCATCTGACAAAGAATTTAAGACAGTCTGATACATTTTTTTGTCATTTTGCACATAACAGGACCATAATCAGGAAATCTGGGCCTCTGACATAAATTACATTGAATTCATTATACTGGATCCTACATGAATGTTGTTTTTGTGGATTACAATGGATACATTGTACAATAATGGATACAGAACAATTAAATATTGACTAAATTGAACATATAAGTGACAAACTATGACTAAAACGAAAACTAACACTGCGGCCACTGTACAGTTCGTTTCTTCAGAACTGTTGTCCTCTCTCTTTCTCATTTTTCTGCTTTTTACTCCAGCGTTATCTTCTTCTGTTCCTGTTTCTCTACTATCTCCACCTTTATCCCTCTCCTCATCTGTCCATATCCCTCTTTTCATGCTCCGCCACACTCTTTGTCTCCATCTCCTTCTCGCTATCTATTCCTCTCCATATCTCTCCACACATCCCTTTCTCACTTTTCCATCCCCCTTGCTTTCTCCTTCTCCTTCTCCTTCTCCCAGTCCTATCCCTCTGTCTACCCCTCTCTCTATCTCCTTTCCACAGGAAATGGTTTCTTTCCCAAAAGGGGGGGTAGAAAAGGGGTTCATACTGTCCCAAACAAAGAGGTCAGTGTGTGAATCCTCCAAAAATACAGAGAAGAAAAGGAAGGGCGATAACAATCAGAAACCTTCTCTCATCCGCCTCTCTCACACACATATCCTTTTTTCCCCTCTCCTTTTCTCCATCTTTCTCTTTTTTCAGGCCTCATTCGCACACATCCAACCAATCTCCTACGTATGAACCCAAAGCAAATAGCAGCACATCCCTCCAAGAAAACAGCATCCAGGTGTTATGAGCAGCATGCAAATGACATGTAAAAATGGAAACTCTGATACTTAAAAAGGTGCGATAAGAGATTTGAAAATGAGGCACTCTTGGAAAGCGGGCTCCTGATCTGCCAGCGATCAGGCTTGGAGATAGAGGAAGGTTTCCTCTCTCCACTCCCCTTCCATCATATCTCTCTCTGTCGTTTTCTCCACCGTAAAGCATGCAAATCCAAGTACATGACGATCAAATGTTAACTGTACGTTTTTACACGCATCTCAAGTGATGTGTATTGCTGCTTCCTCCCCAAAAAAAATGTTCTAATCAGTACATTTTGTGCTCTTGTCCAGGAAAAATACCCACGTGTACAATTATAAATACTTTTATTTAGCAAGGACGCTTTAAATGGATCAAAAGTGACAGTAAATACTTTCATACTGTAAGATTTCTAATCATATAAATTTAAAACGATATTTAGAATTTTCTTTCCAACTAAAAATATTGAGAAAATATTAAATAATATTAAACATTAACCACAAATATAATAATAAATATTAGTCACAAAAATATTAAGCAGCACAACAGTTTTCAATATTTATAATAATAAGAAATGTTTCTTAAGCACCAAATCAGCATATTAGAAAGATTTCTGAAAGATCTTGTGACACTGCAAACTTACGACTACTAAAATTCAGCTTTACTATCACAGAAAGAAATACATTTTAATAATGTAATACATTGTAATAATATTTTAAAGTATTGCTGTTCTTTTACCATATTTTTGATCAAATAAATTTAGTCCGCATAAGAGAGTTCTTTCAAAAACCCTACTAACCCCAAAACAAGAAAGAAAGACAACTGCATAGGATACCGTCTTATTTTAAGAGAATTTATATTGAATTAATCTTACTAAATAAAGCGATGTATATGCTTAAAATGAGGGGGAAAACTATTAGCCATTAAGGTAAGAAAAATAAAGTTCATTTAAATTTAAATCTAAATTTGATTTTACATTTTAATTTAATCTTTAAAAAATATCTTACCAGAATATTTTGTAAGATTTTTTTTTTTAGAATAAATTAAAAATTAAAATAATCTAAAAATGTAAAAATATTCTTTGATTAATTGTTAATCTAATAATTGTTAATCAAATAATGAATATGTAGAATTTGTTACTGAAAAACAAAACCAATTAAAAAAACCCATTTGTGACCTTGGACCACAAAACCAGTCATAAGAGTAATTTTTTTTAAATTGAGAAATAAATAAGATTTCCACTGGTGTATGGTTTGTTAGGATAGGTCGACAATATTTGGTCGAGATATAACCATTTAAAAATCTAGAATCTAAGGATGCAAAAAAATCTAAATATTGAGAAAATTGCCTTTAAAGCTGTCCAAATTAAGTTGTTAGCAATACATATTACTAATCAAAAATTAAGTTTTAATATATTTACGGTAGGGTATTTTTAAATACTTTACTTAATATCCTAATGATTTTTGAAGGGAAAATCAATAATACAAATATTCCCATGCTACTTATGAGTGGTTTTGTGGTCCAGGGTCACATTTTGTTCAATTTTAATTTTCTGCATATATTGTCGTCTAACTCTTTACATCTCTCGCCTTTTGATCTTCCAACCTAGTCGGCAACATTTTCAAACTTCTGTGTGTGGAAAGCAGGGAAAAGGTCCTCCAAAGGTCCACAGGTGCCAATGTGTGATGCTCTCAATTGGACTCCCATTTGAAGCCTGGCTTGCTTCCACTTTTATCATTATGCAGATAATTGAGAGGGGCAATAATTAAGGGTATTCATGCATTCCTTTCAGGGAAAAGCATGTGTAGCGAGGGGTGACTCTCTGAGATCACTCTACTGACAGATGTAGATAAACCAGAGATTGGGATGAGGGTAAACAAACCCCGTCGGTGCGAAAAAGAAGGGTGGGTGAGAGAGGGAAAAA
This sequence comes from Labeo calbasu, assembly GCA_019740295.1. Classification (NCBI taxonomy): domain Eukaryota; kingdom Metazoa; phylum Chordata; class Actinopteri; order Cypriniformes; family Cyprinidae; genus Labeo; species Labeo calbasu. The sequence continues at coordinate 40,745 of JAHKKF010537483.1, forward strand.
AGAGAGAAGATGAAGAGTGCTCACCTTCACGTGTCCTTTGTGGGGTGGCAGAGAGAGGGGGAGCTGGGCTCCCCCAAAAAAAGTGGGCTGGAGAGCAGTGGGTGGCGGGGCTTATCGGAGCAGTTCTCCTGGAGAGATTATTGGGGGATTAGTTGGGACGCTTGTTTCTAAAACATGATGAAAAGGCGCTCGGTGCATGATAACGCTTTGAACTCCCCACCCGCTACCATCGTGTCTTCAGGCGGCGTTCCACGAAATAACAGGAGATGCGAAGTGGAAAGAACAATGGCGAAGTGAAAGTGGGAGTCTTTCTGCACTCACTTGCAACTAGCGAATGTTTTTTTAAACACCAAAAGTCTGACTGACAGCTCTGCTTGTGACAACGTCAAAACTAGACTAATCAGTGGCATGTCCTTACATGTTTACTGCACAATGAATACATATGAGAGCTGGCACTATATAAGCAGCAAAATATTACATAACATTCATACAAGGAATAGTTCACCTGAAAATGAAAATTCTGTCATTAGTTACGCAGCCTCATGTCGTTCCAAACCCGTAAGACCCTTCGTTCATTTTCAGAACACAGATGAAGATATTTTCGATGAAATTGCTGCATTGCTGTCTATGCAGGGTCAGAAAGCTCTCAGATTTCATCAAAAACATTTTAATTTGTGTTGATGAACGAAGGTCTTACAGGTTTGGAACGACATGAGGGCAAGTAATGACAGAATTTTCATTTTTGGGTGAACCATTCCTTTAATCTTATGTAGTCATGTAGTATATTTTAGTTTTTTCTGTGCACAAAACAATCTCATAGCTTCATAAAATTATGGATGAACCACTGATGTCACATTAAGTATTTTAACGACTATTTTAATGTGTCAGTTGGTTAGAAAGCTCTCGGATTTCAAAAACATCTTAATTTGTGATGATGAAGGAAGGTCTTACTGGTTTGGAACGACATTAGGGAGAGTAATTAATAATAATTCATTAATTGAATTGAATAATAATAACTGAAAAATTTTAGACACTTCAGTCACACCTAAAAATATCTGAACGTCATTGCATTTGGAAACAAAATAATCAATCATATCGCATTTGTCAACACAGCTAGAGCTAATTTCACTTTTTTAATCATTCCTGCAATTTCTTCTCTTCCGTGTTAAATAAAGTTATTTTTGTTTTCTTTGCGCACAAATCAATCCCGTAGCTTCATAAAATTACGGATGAACCACTGATGTCACATGAACAATTTAACGACTTAGTTGCATTACTGTCTTTGCATTGTCAGAAAGCTCGCGAATTTAATCTAAAATGTCTTAATTTGTGTTCCAAAGACGAATGAAGGTCTTACAGGTTTGTAACGGCATGAGGGTGAGTAATTAATGAGTAAGCAAATCATGTGGCATCTGCCAACACAGCTATAGCTAATATCACTTTTCCTAATCATTCCTGCAATTTCTTGAGACAGAAGAGAAGAAATTGCTAAATAAAGTTGTTATTTTTGTTTTCTTTGCACATGAAACAATCTCGTAGCTTACGGATAAACAGTGTTGGGGAAAGTTACTTGAAAGTAATGCATTACTATTTTGAGTTACTCCCTAAAAAACTAATTACATTAGTTACATTTTATGCAAAGTAATGTGTTACATTACTTTTGTGTTACTTTTTAAATCTGGGCAGAACTTACTTATTTGTTTTTAATATAAAAAAATTCTAATTTTTGGCAAACGTAAAAGCCCTTTCACACCAAAAATGAAAAGAATTCACCTCAGGCTGAAAGAAAAGTACATTTTACAATGTTAGTTTATTTAAAGTAATTTTTGCTCATTCATATGATTGAATTGTTTTAAAAAAACAGGATTAAATACATAAAGGATATTTGTATTGCTTCACAAAAACAGTGAAATGCAAACTCAGAATGCAAACTCAGAATATATTCTGAGTTTGCATTTCACTGTTTTTAATCATTTTGAGGAATACTGAATCTGCTTTTGTGAGTGAGATGTTCACATTTAGTCTAGAACTACAGTAAGATCATGTTTGCTCCGAATTACCCTGACAGGAAACCTGTCAATCAAAAACAAAGTATCAAAAACAATCAAAAACAAAGTAACTAATGTTACTTTTTTAAAAAATTAGCTCAGATATTTTCTTGTAAATTAAACAGTAATGCGTTACTTTACTAGTTACTTGAAAAAAGTAATCTGATTACGTAACTTGCGTTACTTGTAATGCGTTACCCCCCAACACTGCAAATAAACCACTGATGTCACATGAACTATTTTAACGACTCTTTTTAAGAGAAAGCTCTCGAATTAATTTGTGTTCCAAAGATGAACGAAGGTCTTATGGGTTTGGAATGACATCACTGCAAAAAATGCTTTTCTTACTTAGATTTTTTGTCTTGTTTCCAGCCAAAATATCCAAAAATTCTAAAATCAAGAAGGATTTTCTAGACAAGCTAAATTATTGTATTGTTTTCAGAAAAAAAGTCAAAATTAAGTGAGTTTTCGCTTGAAACAAACAAAATAATCTGCTAATAGGGTAAGCAAAATAACCTTGTTTTCTGCTTGAAATAAGATTATTTTGCTTACCCCATTGTCAGATTATATAAATCTGATGTCTTTTTCTGAAAACAAGACAATTTTTGCTTCTGCTACAAAATCCTGCTTGATTTAAGAATTTGTAGATATTTTGGAAAAAAGACAAAAAAAATCTAAGAAAAGCATTTTTTGCAGTGATGAGGGTGAGTAATTAATGACAGAATTTTCATTTTTGGGTGAACTATCCCTTTAAACCTAATTAAATTTAGTTGTTTGAAATATTTTGAACACTTCAGTCACATATCTAAATGTCACTGGATTAAGAAACAAAATAACAAATCATCTGCCAACACATCTAGATCTAATTTCACTTAAACTAATCATTCTTGCAATTGCTTTAAACTGGTTTTGAAGTGATTTTATAGAATGTAAGAAATGGATGTTAAGTGTATATTAAGTTTCTCTCAAATTCAGTCTCCTGGTTCGATCTGTAATCTAAAGATTATCATATGTTTTTAAATGTGTCTTGTTTGTCCAAATATGCTTTGGGCACACTGTAGTTAATTAACCCCTTAGCATTCCTGTGTAATTTGCCTAAACACGTAGTTTACTACCAGCAGTAGAGTGGAATATTAAAAACAAACAGGTGTGTGCATAACGGCTATTTCACAACAGCTTCAAACGTGGCTCAATCGTTGTAACAGTAACGACAGATCTGTTCTAGAAGAAATCATTCATCCAACAAACAAAAAAAAACTTCCTGGAAACAGTGAGATGACAGTTCATATAACCTTTTTCCGTCTTTGAGTTATCAAAGACACATTCAAATAGTTAAAAAGATGTTATGGTGGTTTCACTAAAGATGCAAATATAAGATTTACATAAAACAGCCAGCCGAAAACTGATAATCAATACAAAAGCGATCTGTTAGAACAAGACAGTTATCATGGATTACATAATCAGATACTCTTAACGTCTTAAACGTTACAAACTCCTCGCACACATGCGGCATGACCAAAACAAACACAACTGGGTATGAAAATGTATTACAATCAGCCCACTTTGCTTTAACCCGCATTTTAGGTCTCAGATTCAACTCTACGACACAGAGACAGGATGGACCCTGACGCCCAGTGACCCCAGCAGCTCCAGACTCAGGAGGATGTGGAGGGACGACGAGAGATGCCGTAGGAATGTGAGATTCGACACACTATCTCTGCCAGATACACACTCCTTCAACGAAGAGATAGCGCAGCGAGAGCAAACGCGATAGAATGCGAATGTGAAAGTTCTGAGCCGAAAATCATCAACAAAGCCCTGCCTCGATAACGAGATTTTTTTTTTTTTAAAAAGAGAGAGAAAGAGGAAGGGAGAGAGATTAGGAGGAGGTGAAGGAAAGGTGCAGGGAGGGGAGGGAGCGCTGGGTGCACGGCCTTAGAAATTCTCATAATAAATGAAATCTTAGAAATGAGAGCCTATCAAGTAGAAATCAATCACTGGGGTTTGTTGTCCAAGAGGATGGCGCCACGCTGAGATAAAAGAGAAGCGTCCGTCTGGGGGGTGGGGGGGGGGCTCCAGCCAATCTCGTGCAGGAACAGCCGAACGCAGTTCAGGGGAAAAAAGATGACACTCGCTCAAGACATGCGTTGCCATTTGCATACACCCATACTCCCGTGGATAACTCTTCACTTTGAATCAGTGCAATGCAGATGTCCGCCCATTCATCCTCGATTTATTAGGTTAGCCAAGGGGGTGAATGATAAATTCATTCCCATTTTACCTAACGCTGCTTAAACACACTCGAACCAGTTTGGAAGACGTGCATCATATGCAATATTTCCTATGCATCCATCTTCTCTGGAAATCAGCCAAGCGAGAAACTTCGCCTGTGTGTGTAAGTGTGTACGGGTCTGTGTTATCTCTGAAATGTTTGAGAACATGGTCCGAGCCAGGAAACCTCTCCCAGAGCTGACGTCACATGATCAGATGGACCTATAACACTTGACTGATACTCTAATACAACACGAGGCCACAGTATATGATAACGTGTCCACTGGAATTGTCCAGTGTTATTTTTACCTGGGATATTATAACTGTCATGTCATGAGCTGAGATAGGAATCTTAGCCAAGTAGATCGCTGACCTCTTCATATTCCCCTTACCTCATTGGCAGGTCCGTCTGTGGTCTCTCCTGATTGGATGCTGCCCGAAAACGGACCCCACACAGTGTCACCTGACAGGTCCCTGAGGGCCAGGACCTTGAAGTCATCAGCGCTGCCGCTTAGCATAAGATCATCTGTTTACACACAGAGAAAGAAAGAGTGTTAATACATTAGAATAACAATTAAAAGCAGGTAGAGCAGGAGTGTTAGTTTGTTTTATAGTGTGTTTGCTAAGATGACAGCTATTGTAGGGCCCTATGATTTGCGTGGTGCGGAAAACGTGGGAAAAGTTGTGGAATCCAGGCATAAAAATGGAATTTACTGTATAACGTGGAATGTCACGGAACTTGCCAAAATTTGGATGAATAAATGAAATGTAGGTCAGTATACTTCAATTAAAACGTGACATAGACTAGTGTCTGTGAATATTAGGCCACAAAAATACTATTTAAATATGAATCCTGCATGTTTCGCGTGTCTCTGTGTAAATGAATGGCGCAGACGCGTAGTTTCGTTTACTACACATACTGAAGCGCACGACACTTACCGTGTTTTCAGCCTCTTTAATATTTGAGTACATTAATACATAAACACAATCTCTAGAATTGCTCTGAGAGTCACTAGAGCATTTTACCGTTTCTTGTGAGAAAAACCAAAACCAAAGAAACTGTGACAGAAATATATTACTTAATGTAATGATAGTAGTAATAATAAGTCTACTAGTGAAAAACCGTTAATTACCAGAAAAATGTTTAATTACCAGAAAAATGTAAATACACACAGTATTTCTGAAAAAAAAAATAAAATAAAATAAAATTATATATATATATATATAAATTAATTAATAATAATATTGTAATATAATATAATATATAATAATATATATTTTTAAGAAAAATACATTATTTAGAGATGCTTCTAATTATTACAATTTAATGAAACCATTAATATGATATTCTGATTTAATGGAAACAATTTGGTAAAAATAAAACTAAATTTGAGGGGAAAATTCATAGGGCCTTAAAAATGTAATTTTTGTAAAACTTGTACTAAATTTGTGTTAAATTGTGTAAGTTTCATGATTTCTGTTAATCAGTTATGCTATCTGATTAATACAATTTAATTTAACTATTAAAAAATGTAAACAAAACAAGAAAAAAATGAATCCAGAAAACGGAAAAAAAAATTGAAATTTGGAAAAAAATAAAATGGAATTTGAGAAAAAATAAAATGGATTTCACGCGTCCTACTACTGCTTCAGTAGGGAAGCACCAATATTAAATTTCTACATGATAAGACAAAAAAAGCTGATAATTATTTCATTTTATGGTCAATAACCAATAAATAGACACTGTTAAATTCTATACAATTTTGTCTAAATAAGTGAAAAATAAATAGAAGAAGAAGAAAAATTATAAAATAAATTTATACTATGCACGTTTATAATTTATTCTTAAAATAAATTGCAAAAACAAGAAAAACAACGTCTGGTAATGATAATTTTGGGTAAAATGTGTTAAACTGTCAAACTGTTTTGAAATAATAAAAAAACCTTTTTGTTGCTTTTCTTGGATTTGCAATTTATTTTAAGGATAAGGATATGAATACATTATAAACGTGCATATTATAAATTTTGATAAATTAAATTTAGAAAAATGTAAAAATGAAGTCACATATCTATTAAATTAATGTATTTTTTAATAGTAAGCAATAACAGAAATAATAAAAGCAACTATAAACTTTATTATTACAACTGTGTATTAATAAGTAAAAATCATATTTAATGTTAGAAATGAAATTAGGCAGCACCTCTAACATATTATAACATATTACAATTTTATTATCGATACTGGTAAATAAAAAAAAAAAAATTACAGTAAAAAATAATTCTGTGAAGAATTGCTACCATTCCTGAATTTAAATGTAAATATACATTAAATAAAAAAGTGGGAATTAGATAATGGGTAATTAAATAATTCCAAAAGTAATTCTAAATGCAAAAAAAATCCATGAATATAAAATATATTAATATTATATATATTAGACTGATAAATAGTTTTAAAAAATAAAATATTGATTAATAATTAAAAAATAAATAATGATAGTAGAGGTGAAAAAAAAAGAAAACCCCCCACAAACGGACGTTATCTAGGAACCAGAGTACTATAGAGGCTTTTTTGACTTGGTTGGGACAGTATGCAACAACCTACTGTAGCAACCACACAATAATGTGCTAAAACTACTCAGAACATCATTGCAAACCATATCTATTTTAGTCTTTAGCATTATTGAGCATCAACTCTAAAATCAACCACTAAGTGTACTACCACTAGGGGGAGTTTGGCGCTCACCGAGCAGTGACACTGGACCAAAACACAGAGAACTTCTGTACTTCCTATAACAGATAAGTGCAGTGTGATGGGAGTCAAGGCTTTGGTGAGTCACAAACGCAGGCCTGACACAGGAACAAACACAGGCTCCACAAACACAGATATGGAACAGCTGACACAAAGCCAACCGTTCACTCACTTTTACATGTTTATGTTATAGTTACATTTATTGAAAAAGCTCCACACTTGGTAGTTGGCAACTTCTTCAGAACGAGCTTCACTGAGGAGGTCGACCTGTGGTGGTGCTCCAGTCAGTTCCAGCATCTTCATCCCAGTGCAAACGACCTCCCCTCCCTTTAGCCCCCCCACCAGTCTCGCTTTTGGGGGTCGGGCTAAAGTGCCGGGCCCGATAAGAGTGTTTGTCTAACACTCTCCATGTCAAAACACTCATCTATCTTCTCTGTATCTATCCCCACCAGAGAACAACAGACAGACGCTGATAAAATGGCTTTCCCACAGCCAAGATGTGGAGCGGGGGGAGGGAGAGAGAGGGCAACAGGAGCGAGAGAGAAGGGTACATAGGTGGAATGGGACAGATGCTGGACAGAAACACGCCACTGTGTCAGACTTACCAGAAAATGTAACTGCAGTTGTCTAAAAGGTAATATTGAATGATTAGTTCTGAATCAGTCAGTGGTGGTTTGGGTTGGGGTGTTATTAATGACAGGCTGGGCCTCTATCAGCAGTCTGAAGTCCAGTGTCCTACATCCACAACCCAGAGCTCCTATCTACTGTATGTCTTCTAATCTAAGCTCAGCATCAGTACCCACCCTGACCTCTCACATGACCCAATCTTATCACTACAGCAGCCATTATTATCAGACTACTCTAAAATAGCACCGGCGTAATTCCTGCATAAGCAATTCCTACACCATCTGTTTTCACTGTTTCTCAGCAGATGGTGACTGCAAACAGGTAGAGTCAAATCTCAGATGTTTTTTTTTTAAACAAAAAAGTCTGAACAGGTGAATCCAATGAAAAAAGTCCAAGTTAACAATTTTTATTTTGCATTTTTAATGACAATTTATCACGCATTACCCAAAATTCTCATCACCAGATGTTACTTCTTTTGTTTTTGCAATGTGCTTTACCCTCAAAGGTGATTCTAATTTAGATTATATACAAAATTCCTGTAAAGCAATAATTTTTATAAAGTTAAATTTAGAAAAATGCAAAAAGCCACATATTAAAATACATTTACTTATTAATAGTAAATAATAATAATAATAGTAAAAAATAGAAATAACTATAAACGTTAATACAACTGTGCATTAATAAGTATTAAGACTAATAATAAAAACAAATAATTACTGTTAACATTATATATTTTATTACATATAATACTGTGATAATTAAATGTATTATTTGTATATTATACAAAATATACATTTAATATAGAAAGGGAGAGAGAGAGACTATTATAGCTCATCTTTATCTTCACATTACAGTATTAAGAATGAATGATTTCTGTACAAAATAGTACAATTTTTTTTAAATATTTAAAAATATTAACATATTAAATATTAATATTAAATACATTTAAAATAATTTAATTTTTTTTATATATTTTTTAAAATAATTTCTTTCTATTGATACTGGGATTAAACACAACACAAATTGTCCAAAAACAGTACAAGGTTTCCAAAAAACAAAACAAAAGCATTTTTAATGACAAATCTTTTGATTTTTTATTTTTTTTTAAATAAATCATTTCTTTATATTGATCCTGGGGTTAAATACAACACAAACAAAACATTTTTAAAATGACAATTTAGCAAGTATTATCCAAAATTCTCATCACCAGATGTTACTTTTCTTGTCTTTGCAATTTATTTTACCCTCAAAGGTAATTCTCATTAGATTATATACAAAATTCCTGTAAAGCAATAATTTAAAAAGTTTTATAAAATTAAAATAAAAAAAATATATAAAAAGCCACATATCTATTAAAATAAATGTTTATTAATTTATTAATAGAAAATAATAATAGTAAGAATAAAAATAACTATAATCCTTTATTATTACTGTACATTAACTGTACATTAATAAGTATTAAGACTAATAATACAAATAATTACTGTTAACATTATATGCTAATGTAATACTGTAATGAAATTTATTATATGTACATTATACACTATATACATTTAATATGGAAAGGGAGACCGAGAAAGAGAGAGAATATGATAGCTCATCTTTATCTCCACATTGCAGTATTAAGAATGAACGATGTTTGAACATAAACAGAAAATAAATAGTAAATAAACAGTATAATAAAAAAAAACATGTAGGCATATTAACATATTAAATAAGTGTAAAATATTTTAAATTATTTAAAATTAGTTTTTCAAATAAATCATTTCTTTCTGTTGATACTGGGGTTAAATACAACACAAACATTCTCAACAGTTTTCACGAAATTCCCCCGAATGTGATTATTCTTAACACAACGGAAGTGTTTAAAGTACACAGTGCTGACGCACCTTTCCATCAAGCTAAATTGTGTTCAGGGCTCCTGCTCGACAATTCACAACCATAACCCTCGTGAACAACCCAAACGCCTCCTCTCTAAAAACGAAGAAGTCTTATCTTTAAAACCCTACCATTTTCCCACACAATACACCGACACACTCGTGACGCTGCCCTTGTGTTTGGGCCATAGCAACTCCCCTACAATAACCCCATCAACCTTATCGATAGCTCTGCCTGACCGGTTCCCAAAAATGTACGCCACCCTTATCGATAGCGATGAGTCCACACAGCTCTTATCAATAGCTCTACACACTGCCAGTGTCCACACAAGCCTTATCAATACGGCTGCCTCCGCAGACACCAAAGCAGCCAGTGTGCTATATAAAAAAAGAAAATCACCCCATCATTAGAAAGAAAGAAAGAGAAAGAAAGAAAGCTGAATTCAGCTGTTATAACATAGTAGAGGTGAACATTCCACAAAAGAGCAATTCTGGAGCAGCAGCAGTGTAGTAAACACCTCGAAGGCAACTCAAATCACTCCATGGTGGGTGTTGTGTGACCAGTCGTACTCAGTTATCATAGCCACACACTTCCTTTGAAAAAGGATTAACCTTAACTCAGCTAAACCTAACCAATATAAATCAGTGGGACCCAAAACTTCCTAAAAATCTCATTTAATGACCCATTTTTAATGAATACATTTGTGCTTCATTGTACTTCCTGTATGCATGACAGAATTGTTGTTCACAGATATACTGGGTAACCTGTAAGAAAGTGAATTTAGACTGTTGGTCAAAAGCCAATGTGTAACAATAGAACTGACAGAGGTGTGAAGAGTAATTATCATGCTTAACTTCAAGCGAAACGATGGCCTGCGGCCCTAACGTTTTACTCTGGAAATTGTATGTATAAACCCTAAGGTATACTTTAGCTTTATAGGCGCATGCTAGTTTGTGCGTACACAGTTGAGCACACAGCCTTTCAAAGTATGCTCCATTTGATAGTGTCTGTGTGAACGCGGGCGGTCAACGCATCTGCTCTATGCGTTACAACCGATAAAACTGTACTCTTTAAACCAAACTTGCTGTTTTCTCATAAGCTTGTCACATAAGTACTTGTCAAAGCAGGCGGCAATGCAATGTTCAGTCTCTTTAGTTTTGTTTTCAACTCCAAAAACAGCCCAGACCAGTGTTGCCTTTTTATGGAACAACTGATAGGTGTAAAAGCCAAGTCATGTGTGAACTGCGCGGTTACAAAAATCGGGGTGGTGAGCGCACAGTACGCGCATACTACTGGTGACAAAATTTGCGTCGCTAGTACTGTACGCGTAAAAGCCAAAGTATACTTCAGTATACCTTAAAGGATTATTTCACTCCTGAATGAAAATTTCCTGATAATTTACTCACGCCCATGTCATCCAAGATGTTCATGTCTGTCTTTCTTCAGTCGAAAAGAAATTAAGGTTTTTTCTCCATATAGCGGACTTCAATGGGAATCAGCAGGTTGAAGGTCCAAATTGCATTTTATCAAATTTTATCAAATGATAGACCCTAATTCCTCGGCTGGGATCGTGTAGAGCCCTTTGAAGCTGCATTAAAAATCCGCTGATCCCCATTGAAGTCCACTATATGGAGAAAAAAAATTGAATGTTTTCCTCAAAACTTTACTTATCGTACCATATCGTTATCAGTCAATATTTGATAATTATGGATTAGTTAAAGCGCTTTTCACTTCTTTCTCATGAAGAAACAAACTCATCTGCATTTTGGATGAACTGAGGGTAAATAAATCTCAACTTCTTTTAAAGTTAACCTTTAAAAAAAAACACTAATAAAATCACATCTCAAACCTCAATCTCAAAATATCTATTTTTCATATTATACATTATAATGACTGATTTTAGTTATTAATTAATTTAGACAAAACACTGTAGAACTTTAATATTAACCATTCGTGACCCAAGACCACAAAACCACTCATAAGGATCAATATTTGAAAAATTAGATTTATACATTATTTGAAAGCTGAATAAATAAGCTTTCCATTGATGTATGATGTTAGGATAGACAAACATAGATACAACTATTTGAAAATCTGGAATCTGAGGGTGCCAAAAAAAAAAAAAAAATCAAAATATTGAGAAAATTGCTTTTAAAGTTGTCCAAATGAAGTTCTTAGCAATACATATTACTAATCAAAACGTAAGTTTTGATACGTTTACGGTAGAAATTTTTACAAAATATGTCCATGGAACAATCCTTAATTAATATCCTAACGATTTTTGGCATAACTTAAAAAAAAAAAAAAATGGACCCATACAATGTATTGTTGGCTAATCCTACAAATATACCTGTGCTAGACTGGTTTTGTGGTCCAGGGTCACATTTATCAGTTACTAGACATAACATTCAGATTAATTTGTACAGTGTTTTACACAATACATATTGTTTCAAAGCAGCTTCACATTAAAACGTACAAACCTTATCAGGAAGTAATCCGTTATCTGTCAGAGATGAGTGTGCCAAAGTAATATCCAGAGTAATAATTATAGGCTATTAAATATTAACCATATCAGCCAGAATTTGAATATCAACGAATCTCTAAAACACCACGTTCAGTTAAACAACACAACTCACTCTCTGTGAATTGTCTTCTCAATATATTGATATTTGACAGGTAACAGCCTCATAACTAATTTCCCTTATAGCTTTAATATTATCAGTCCAACACAAATAAAGATCCTCATATTCTCATAACAACAACTTTGAGTGAGCACATCTTTTTAAAGCCCCAGTGACTCTCTTTATTGGCTAAAAAGAGCACGTAGTTATCCAGTCGCCCCTATTCAGGTTTCCGTGGCTCCTTGGGCTTCTCTATCAGGACTAATTGATTTTTAAAAAGACTATTGTTGATATCAAATGAGCAGATCGCTCCGCGGCTATTGATTTTTTGACACAGTACAACAGGAAATCTTTATCGGAGCCACACTCCGACCCTACGCTAATAGGTGGGGTTTAACCTCTGCTGAATGACAAATCCCACACTTTCCTAACCCATACAGAGTGGAAATAGAGTGCTTAAGTGAGTTTGCCAGCAAGTATGTGTGTAGCCCCAGTAAAGGAGTTGTTATTCTGTACAGGAGTCATCAAAAACCCCCACACACATACACACACACTTAAACAAACAGTCCCTGATAACTCACCCAAGCGTCCGTGGGTCAAAGAGTTCAGTTGAGAAGATACAAATTTCTAGGATAGGCATCGTATATTCAGCACGGCATCATTTCCATTTTACCCTTCTTTTGCTGGGTTGAGATAAGGCACCTGCGTTGCCACTCTCATCAGATGAGCTTCAACAGAACTTTATCATTGACATTTACTACTGTTTACACAACTAATTTCTCTTAACTGTACTTCTGAACTTTTATCTGACCAACACAAGGCCCGAAGAAGAGCCGATGCCAACATAAAATATGCAAAGGGGTAGGAGATGAACTATGCTCAAATAGAAAGCGCTCCACACTGCTGCAAAGATGTGGCTTTGAAGACACACGCCTGGAGAAACAAATAAAGACTTTGAGCTATATGTTAAATTCCACCATGGAGAAAAAAACTGAAGCGCTGAAGCGAGATTACAGCAGAAATGAGAGAAATGCAGGTCTGATAAACAAATAATGTTTGACCAGGATAATAGAACAAAACCTGTAAAACCTTCGTTCATCTTCGGAACACAAATTAAGATATTTTTAATGAAATCGAGAGCTTTCTAACCCTGCATAGACAGCAACACAACTTCCATGTTCAAAGCCCACACTGTACAAAAAAATAAATAAAAAAAAAAACTATTTGTTGAGTCAACTTAAAATAAGTTACCTGGCAGCCTTTAAAATTTTAAGTTCAATCAACTCAAAAAGTTTAGTCAACTTAAAATGTTAAGTTGTACTAAGTGACAACTTAGATATTTGAGTTGATTCAACTTAAAATTTTAAGGCAGCTGGGTAACAAGAACAGCTTTTGTACTAGTTTATGTATAGATACTAGTATATGTACTAATATATATGTAATACATATATGTAATATATGTACTAGTGCCGTCAGATCGATAAATCGCGATTAATCGCATCCAAAATAAAAGTTTTTTACATAATACATGTGTGCACTGTGTATATGTATACACACATATTACGTTAATCGATTTGACAACAGATAAATGTACATTTCTCAATTATATAAATATGTATAAAATATAATATATCCACATTAATCAAAACTAAAAATATACAGCATACCAGTAGGCTGGTAATTATTTTGTTATAGCTGATAACCAATAAATCACAGTATTAAAATTAGTGTGTGTGTGTGTGTGTATATATATATATATATATATATATATATATATATATATATATGAGTTGATTCAACTTAAAATTTTAAGGTAGCACAGCTTTTAAGTTTAACAAACCAAATTTTTAGTTTAGTCTACTCAAATATTTCTTAGTTTTCACTTAATACAACTTAACATCATAAGTTGACTAAACTTATTTGAGTTGACTAAATTTTAAGGCAGTGAGGTTACAAATCATTTTAAGTGGACTCAACAAATTGTTTTTTTTGTTTTGTTTTTTGTTAAAAAAGTCAATGTGACATCAGTAGTTCAGCCTTAATTTTATGAAGCTTTGAGAATGCTTTTTGTACACCAAGAAAACAAAAATAAGGACTTTATTTAACAATTTCTTCTTCGACACGCGTATTTGAAAGTGTCAGTAGGCTTTAGTTACATCACAGCCATTAACTATGTTTTGCTAAAGGGATATTAGTTTCTAGGAAGCTTCTGAATGGACAAAAATCTGCGTTGTGCAGGATGAGTCATCCTATATGAGAAACAACATGCATTTTAAATGCAAATGTATATGCTAAAAGGATTTTAGCTAGCTTTAAAGCAAATGCACATGACCTAAATGCATCAAAACTCCAGTTCTGATTTCATGGGTTTTTTAAATGATGTTAAACAGGTAATGCATTGCTTTGGGATAATAATTTTGTATTTAATTCTCACCCTTAATGCTGTGATTTTAATTAATTTATATATTTGAATGACTTCTGGTTAAGAGACCCTATAGATGCTCTATAATCTTCTGTATGACTGCAGGCCTGATCTCGTGTGCGCGTGTGTGCGTTTTTTTTCCTTGTCTTCCACCACCGTTACCCTTTCACAAATTGAAAGTGAGGACCTTCCAGAAACTCGTCCTGATAATCACACATAAATTAATTAGAAAATGTTTCTTGACATTCTCGCTGCATAGACAGGGGAAAAGACTCCGGGAAAAGCCATCAAATTAATTGTACGGTATGTGACTTTGATAATTAATTCAATAATTATTTCATGTCTACTTTAGCAACTCCTTCTGGCTGGAAAAAAAAGGACATTTTGATGATAGCGCTGTAAGGATTTAGGTTCTGAAAAGAAAATATGGGAAATTACACTAAAACACAGCGGTGAGAGAGTTTGAACACCAAAAACACGACTTGAGTGGGTGCAAACTGACATTTGAACGTGTGAATATCAATGCAGTTAATAACAAAATATAAAAAACAAGTGGAATTTGCAAACAAATGATTCTAGACCTTTTTTTCAAAACATTTTCAAGCTGTTCTTACAAATTGCTAGTCCCAAGGTTACAAAAATGTATGTGCTTTGAATAAATGTGGTTAAACTGTCCAAATATGTTTAAGGCCACTGCATGTGTTGTGACAAATTCACATTAAGAAATGTGTTTGTTGTGCTTTATAAAACAAACTGAAATCAGAAACTGTCTATGACTAAACGTCTGAAGGAAATACATTTCAAACTAAACAAATATTTAATTTAATCAGATTTAATCCAAGCCGTCAATATAATATCAATGCAAAACAACCATGCATATGTGACTGTTTCTTCATAAATCCCTTCAAAATAAAATATTTCTCACATATTTAAACATGTTCAACTGTTTTCAAGTTACAAATGACAGGTTGCAAGTGGCACACAGAGAAGTCAGGGCCTGGCGGAGGGAAGATATAGTGCAGGAGGGAGGAAAGACAAACTGAAATGCGGGGCACAGTGAGAGAGACAGGAAACGGCAGGAAAGCGCAGGCATCTGATAGGGCTGGTAATCGGCGTGGCAGTGTCCCGGCTGCAGCCGCCAGTTCATGGGCCACATGGAGCAGCTGGGGAGATAGCAGCGGGGGACGGCAGTGAGAAATGTTCCTCCAGATTAAAGCCCACACCTCTCAATCATCAACAGGGGAAGAGAGTGACAGACAGAGAGGGAAGAGTATGTTCTTAATTACAGATAAATACCCCTTCCTTCACAGTCAATCATCATTGCCGTACTTTACAGCGGAATGCACACTTATTCACACCCGATGATTCTAAATATAAATTGTTTCAGCCAGAGAGGTTTTGTGTGACGTGTATTAGGTTGCCGTTAAGCTCCGTTTAACCACAAGTGTGGGATGATTGTCCCGCAGCCCACTGTGCACAATAAAGTTCCAGTAATCTGCAGGTGTGTAGGATGCATGCCAAAAGCGCAAACAAAAAAAAAAAAACAAAAAAAAAAAAACAACACCACACAACAAATGAAATTCAATGAGTGGAAAAAATGTAACCTGATAAACCCAAGACATTGTTACTGTTCATTTATGATAGGATTTTTAACTGAACACAGTATAACTCATCAGATAATCTGGTTTCTTTCTAAGATTTTAAAAAAAATGTAAAAACTATTTTCACTCAAAAACTGCTAGTAAACTTCACTATTAATTACAAATAAGCAAGTAATACTGAAAATTTTTAATACTGTGATTTATTGTTTGTCAGCTATAACAAAATAATTATCACCCTATTGGTATGCTGTATTTTATTTAAACATTGTGATTAATGTGCATTTATTAGTGTTGTCAAATCGATTAAATCGCAATTAATCACATCTAAAAGTTTTTTACATAATGCATGTGTGCACTGTGTATATTTCATATAAATATACACACATCTTACATAAAGAATGTTTATTTTGGATGCGATTAATCGATTTGACAACTGATCTATGTAAATATTTAAGATATATACACACACACGTAAATATTTCTTAAATATATACACATGTATATAATATAATATATACTAGTGCCGTCAGATCGATTAATCGCTTCCAAAATAAAAGTTTTTTACATAATACATGTGTGCACTGTGTATATTTATATGAAATATACACACATATTACGTAAAAAATGTTTATTTTGGATGCGATTAATCGTGATTAATCGATTTGACAACAGATATATGTAAATATTTAAGAAATAAATAT